>CANNZV010000407.1:23908-316495 GCA_947561585.1 Caprella mutica | reverse complement strand
ATAAAGCTAACTTGAACGCATAAAAGGCATATTTTAAGCATAGAATATTTTAAGGTATAAAAAACATATTTAACAGGCTTAAAGCATAAAAGCATATTTCATAAGAATATTGTCACAACCCTAGTGATCACCTTTGAGATAGACCTGCTTCGCGCCTCAATTTGCTCTATTGTTGCTGGAATTACTGAGAATGTTGAATCTAAGAACGCAAGATATATTTTCATTATTTTTATCCTCTGTAGAAGTTTCCTCTCTGATAAATATCTGGAATATTAAGAAGCAGAGTTCAACCAAGTTTCCACCTCTTTATAACCTAATCTATAATATTTAAATTTCTGAAGTAGAATAAAAATATAGCTCTTATTCATTCGTATGATGTTCATCATTTATTTATGTAGAAGTTTATCATTTGAACATCATTAATCAATTTTTTTAATTAACACTTTTTATATAAATATTAAATAGAAATTGCATGTGCAAATAGAAAATGCATATGCAAAATAAAAAATTCATATGCATTTTCCATTTGCGTTTGGAATTTCTATTTGCATATGTCACGCGCATTTGACTGATCTGCAATATCGACCGATTTCGCTGCGCAATCTGTTGATCAACAGTTTGCGCAGCGAAATCGGTCGATATTGCAGATCACTCAAACGCGCGTGACACATATACATTTCAAGATTTGCATATGCATTTCAAGATTTGCATATGCATTTTTTCACCAATATCAAGATATGCAAAGTCACAACCCTAGTCATATTATTTATTAATTCATTTGTAGTTTCAATATTCCACCTACAAACGGTATAGATTAGACATTTACATGTTAAAAATTGACCAAAAAGTGCATATTTCTCGGTTAGCATATATGCACACATGCATATTATATGCTCTTGAAATATGTGCAGAGGACTGCATATATGCTATGTGCACAATGTCACATCCCTAGATATAATTCAGGTGTGTTTTTATTGTTCATTTCTTTAACTTATCTATAAAAAATAGGGTCTTGAAGATATGCTACCTATGAGCCTAAATAAGTGCTAGTTAACTGCTAAATTGTAGTTCCTATGAATAACAATTAAGGAAAAAAATAATGGAAATACAATTTAACCAATGCCTAGTTAGTAATTGATAAGTAGGGTTGTGACAATATTCTTTTAGCATAAAAATATAATCTCGAGCATATTTTAAATAAAGCAAATTCTTTTTATTAAAACATAATATTTTTTATTAAAAAGTAATAAAACATATCCTTTTCAACAATATATAAAAAAATCATGAAACTAATATATTTCTCAGTTCAGAGATATGTTATATAACTAAAGAATATGTATTTACAAAAAAACAAACAATAGGAAGTAAGTATATGGGTATTTTAGAAGACCGTTGCCGAACAATACATGCCAAAATTATTGGAACATACTAGCCGAATTAAGGTTAATACCTGTTGAGGGTTCGATATTGAAAAGTTTCATAAATTAATATTAGAAAATGCATTTTTATTTTATCCTTACAACTTTTCTTAGTTTAAATTTAAAATTTACCCGTTTTATAAACCCGATATTACTGTGACTGAACTTGGTCAGACGATATACAGATTGAATCCATGTGCCATATGATTCAAGTTAATAAAACTTATTTAAACTCTTCAAAGATTTTATTGCACCGAAACAAGAGATTAGCATCCAAACGTGATTTAAGGAACTTGCTAATATCCCTTATCATATTTATATATCTAATTGCAGCACTTTTAATGAATTGAGCATAATAAGAATATAAAGCATATTTTTAAGGAATATAAAGCATATTTCAGAGCATAAAAGAATATATTTAGAGTATATGAGAATTTATTTCGTGAGAATATAAAGCATATTTCAAAGAAATATTGTCACAACCCTATTGATAAGAAAAAAATTAAATTTAGAAATGACTAAGTTTAAAGGTCCTCTCCAGGCTCCGGGGAAAAAATGGTTTATTACATAATATTTTAGAACTAAGGTCTACGATCATTATTCAGCAAACCGCACACAATTCGGTTAGGTATATATTTTATTATTTGCTTTTATAGTTTTCTAATACTATGTGAGCTACAATCGAGCGAATCTCCAACCTGACGCTGAGAAAAAAGATTGTACACTCTTTGTTTTGATTTCAAATTTAGATTTTTAAACAAACAATGCACTTTTGACCTTCTTTTGAGATATTAATTGTTTCTAAAAGTATATAAACGTTTCTATAATAACTTCATCCAAATATAAACCATTAAACGAATAATAAATAGTTTTATTAAACCAAATACCTAGTTGACAATCAAAACAAAAATTAGAAAGTCGGAAGTAAAATAGGTTTTGTAAAGTTTGGATTATAAATATCTTTAAAAGCATATAAAATTAAAAATATGCTATCAAATTTGATGAGGTTTGCAGTAAAATAAAAAGAAACATTAGCCTCGTTGATTTAAGCAATAAAAAAATTTGCTTGGAGGGGACCTTTAAGTAGGTTTTCCCATGTTTCAAAGTGTGGTCAGAGTCGCCATTTCCAGTCACCCGGTGGTCACATCAAACTAGATTCGATCAGCTGATTACCATACCCTATGTTACTGTATCCTGATGTGTACATAGATACCTTTTCTGATTTTGAAAAATAAATTACTTGATCAAAACGTAGCTACATGCATTATACTGCACTATAATAAGATACACCACACTAAGCAATTTCCATTTTAAGAAGCGCCATCTGGATTTGAAAGTGGGAACTAAAGCAACAACATTTAGTGTGCAGAAGGCAACAGAAAAGTTATTCTGAAATCTACTATATTTTTTAGCATTAAAAGTAAGTTTCAGTTGAATACTGAAAATTTTAATGCTTTGATCAACACCAAATGTTGTTGTTTCTCTAGTTCTTGCTTTCAAATCCAGATGGCGCCACAACTAACTTTAGAAACAGAAATTTGGGAGAGTGGTGCATCTTACTGTAGACGCGGCATAATGTGCTGAATTGTAGTTTGCAAATTGTCTTAAAGGGGCAGTAAACTTTGTAAAAAAATGTCCTTTTTTCTAATAAAACGACTGCTTAGTAAGAATAAAGCATTCATGTAGAATTGTAATGTTCAATAAAATCTAATAATGGAAATATATCAATTTATATATAATTAATTTCTTAACAAATACTAACGGTGATGGCGCCACAATCGGTGTCGCCATCTTGTAAACAAACAAATGGAGATAAGTTTCTATCTAAATTAAAGCTTAAGTGAAGAGATGGCTTTATTTTTAAAGTTATGCCTTCTTGTCTTGAATCTTTTAACCATTTTAACGCAAAAAAGGTTAATTACTGCATACATATATTAATATGAAAACAAATATACTCACGTAAATACTAATGAGTGGTAATACTTCCGCTAGGTGTCGCTAATTTTATTATATACTTTTTATATGAACATTTTAAAAATAAACGAGCATTCAAATATTACATAATCAAATATTCTGAATCGATTTAAAACAAATTTGGCGATTGTTTGATTCTAAGTTTACTATCCCTTTAAGCCTCTTAATAATTTTAGAAACTTTCTTTGACCCTTTTCAAAGTAATCAGTTTCTTTCTACTTCTCTGACCATGGAATGAGGGTAAATTAAACTGTCTGGTGACCCAAAGACTTTATAAAAAGACTAAGCACAACAAAGATCTCAGAAGAATAACCTATAACTAAGTCATGCAACATAAAAATCAATTTCTGAGGATGAATTACAGCTAAAAAAGAAGTCAATTAAAAATATTCAAATCATCACATCTAATGGGTAACATGAACAACATTCATCAATACTAAAATGGATTAACTATCGAAACTTACAAGAACATTTATTTGCAAAAATTAATTGAGGTGAAGTTAAAATAATTTTTCTAATTATTAGATTTGCTATTTCAACATCTTAGACAGACCCTATATCACAGATAACGAAATAGTTTTTAATTTTTTTAATTGAACTTCTAGGAGTGTGAGAGTTTTTACTCAGTTACGCTGACGTTTATTGCGTCCTCTGTAACCTCCACCGAACTTCCTCTTCTTTCCACCTCCTGAAGGATTGGAGTTGGTGAGAGCCTTCTTGCGACCTTCATTGGCCTTCTTCAGTTGCTCTTCCTCTTCTTCACCTTCAACCATAGAGACTTCAATCTTAGCTTCTTTCACCTGAAGAATATATTGATTATTAAAAGAAGAAAAATAGGGTAAGTTACTACGATCAATAAAATATGAATAATTATTAAGCTTTTATTTTAATTTGTATCCATGATACCTGTAAGTACAATGATACCAGCAGGCATCATGGATACCAATTAAAATAAAATATAATAATTATTAAAGTAAACATTCCAGTAACTCTAAACTTAATAAGATTTACCATTCCTAAACTCAAGCCAAGTAATGTTAGTTAAGAAAAACAGCAACCAATCATTGTTATAAAGCCCCAATGGAGAGGTTGTTACAATTTATCAGTACGTGTAAACAGGAGATGGTAGCGATTTATTGGAGTTAGAATTGGATTGTGTGATTGGTGCCAGCAGGCTCAAATTTCAAGAAATCGTTGCAATCTAGCTTAATATATAATGGTAAACACATTCCAAATGCAGACCACCACAATGTTTCTTCCATGACTGTTAGTAAAAAATAAAAATATTGGAGTAAATATCGTTGGATATAAACACTGTCTCAATCACCTGATAAATTGTTGCGATCTTTGTGTTCAATAAATAGCTTCAATTTATCGTAGCGTGTAAACGGGGCTTAAAGGAATCTACAAATTGACAAAGTTTATATCTAACTGTTGTCATTTCCATTCAATTCCCCCCATCAGTAGCCAAGACTCACCATTAGTTTATCTTTGAGAGCATCAAACATAGCTTTGTTGCAGCCAGCTTCTGAGAAGCGAATATGGGCTATTTTGTCTCCCTTCCTGAATTCTATGAAGGCACAGTCGTGTGTGATGTTTACGATGGCTGCCTTGATGTCTTCTCTGGAGGTGTCATCGGCAAAACCTGTGGCCTTCAAGAAGATGCCTTTGGGCAATTCTTCGTAGGAATTTAGCTGAGATGAGAAAAATTAGTTAGTTAATTCATTATGGCGTGCAGGACTGCAGGCATGTGTTCAAGAGAAATAAAGTACGAATAGATAATTCCATTGTTCAATTCACTTTAAAATTGCTGTATGTCACATGAGAGTTAATTTTTCAACTCAAAATGGTAGACCATTATGAGTAAGAAGTAATTACAGAAAATAAGAAGAAACGATAGAAAAGCAAGGCTTTCATCAATATAGTAGATTAGAGTCTGTACTCACTTTGCCATTTACACTTTCAATCTTGGCTAACTTTTTGGCTTTTCGCTCTTCAATTTCCTTCTTCTTCTCTTCTAAATATTCAGCAAACCATTTTCTGATGAGATAAACCTTCCTATACTGCACTGGTGGACCTTCAATGAAAGCCTTGGCCAGCTCCACTGTTTTGAAGACAACCAGAACGGAACCCTTGAAACCTTGCACCTCTGAAGTCTTGTCAACGTAATTCCTCATCTGAATTGAAAAAAGTTAAGTGAAATGAAAAATATTACGATAATTATAGCTACTTAAAGTTTCAAACTGTGTGTTAATTAACATAGTAAAAAAGAATTTACCAATTCAACTGCATAAATGGTGTTATTTTGATTCATATAAATAAGTTCGTAAAAACTTAATAGATGTAAAGAAGCTATATTATAAAGGAGAAATATTAAATTTTTCCTCACCAAGTAGCTAGCTACCAACAATGCAAATTAAGAACAGCTAATATTCGGACAAAGGAACATGACATTGTGAATTCAATTCTAAATGTTCAATAAAAAGATCAGCTACATTAAGACAGCTCAAACTTACCCGCACTGAATCATATTCTCCAAAAGGTTTGAAAAATTCAAGTAATTCATCTAGAGAAACAGAATTGTCTTTGGGAAAACCTTTGCAGTAGATGGTTCTCTTGACAGACTCTTCTCTCAAGTCTTCTTCAAGAGCGGGAAGAGGATGTTCTACGCTTCGTCTGATCTTAGTCATACCTTCATCAACCTGCAGAGAACAAAAGGTTAATTAACTTTCAGTGATTACTAATTAGAATAGAAAATCTAAAAAAATTAAAAATGGCATTAGTTAAATAGTTACAATTCAACAGAAACTTTGAAAAGAAAAATATTTAAACAGCTACATTAGCTTTATAATTTGAGATATCAACAAATCACATAAATATCATATTGATGAAGGAAGGTAAGTTCTGAATTATCGGACAGATAACTCGGAACTTACTCTATATAGCTAAACCTATTTTTTTTACCTCCATGATGGTTTTCTCTGCAGTTTTGATGGCATCAGCCACTACACTCATTTCTTTTGTTAGTTTGGCCAGACGAGAGAATTTGAGCATAGTGGAGAGATGAACCCAACCTTCTTCTTTCTTAACCTGTGAAAAATAGGTACTAGTTATTAAGATTCACTTCATTTAAATATCAGAATATACCTTTATTCATTAATTTTTAAGATGAAATTTTACTACAATTTACTACATACCTCAGCTGATAGGAATCTGTCTCTGGGTAGATTGTAGTCACCAAAGTAGTATTCGATTTGCTTCACTATGTTTGCCTTCAATTCAGGAGTTACTTCTTTGGGCTTAGTGTCTGTAACTTCAGGCTTTGTATCTGCTTCTTTTGAAGAACCATTCTGAAAAAAATCATGATATGAGTCACATTTGAAAAGGAAGTTATATAGGCTGGCTAGGAAGTTAGATAGTAGAGCAAATACTCATGAAAGTGACAGCTAACATTTGCTACTGAATTCAAAAGCATATAACTACATTTCAAAAATATTTAAAAACTATGGCACAAAGAAAGGTAAATAAGAGTTCTATTTATCTTCAGAAAGAATTGTCTCTATAGGTAAGCACTTCAGAAAAATAATCTTACCTGATCAGACACCTTCTCTTGAACTTTTTCTTCAGTTGTTACTGCTTTAACTTCAGTTTCAGCCATTTTTAATCTGACAAAATGAAAGAGAATTAAGATTAGATGATGTAACACAAATTTCAACATTGCTAGCTTAGGAAGAGGATAAATCATAACCATCTACTTTAACCAATTCAAGATGAGTGGCAGGATATCCTGCCAGGAAAAACTTAGCCTACAATGAATCGTAAACAATGGTATGTATCTATATGAAACTGAAATGAAATTATTCCGTTTGTGAAATATATAACACAGAATTAATATTATCACAGAAATAAAATTGAGTGGCAGAAAATTCTGCCCCCTTCATCATCAGATATATGACCTAAGCTATAAGTCATGAATGATATATATCATGGTTTGTAAAAATATAAGATAAATATTGACGCATATGTATAATTTTCATTTTCCAGGCTCACGTGTTCAAATGCTCCATCTTTCATACTCATAATCGATATGAATATTCTATTATTGTGAATATCATTATATGATACAGGAAAGTCAATTTTAAAATCATTGGGAGACCAGGTAATAAAGCATGTCCAAACTCGCCATTTTAATGCCGAGTTTGTGACAGTTATTTTCAGCCCTTCAATTACAAATTGCGAGAAATATCCAATTTTCTCCTATGCTAAAATGTTATTTTGGAGAGAATTTATGATAATTTGATCATTTTGGAGAGACAAATGGAAAGTATACGAGTCATACTATTTCACATGGTTTGGAGAGAAATTGTGCATGCTTTGCTGACTGGTCAGTGGTCTGCGGGGATCTTGAATTACTTCCTATGTTAGGTACCATTAAATTAGCTGCAGGAGAATTTTGAATCAATTCCTATGTGTTACCATTAATTTAGTAGCATGAGATTCCAAATCTCTATCTCAGATCTGCTGCAGCCCTGCTTAGAGCCAGTCTGCAAAAGATGCATGAAGTTTATCTGGTGACTATTGAGGCCTTGAATTGAAATAAGACTAAAGTTTCCTGAACAATGAATTATACAGCAACTGTTTTCTAATCAATTACTATGTTTACATGCCAGTCTGTAAAAGATGCATGAAGTTTATTCAGCGACTATTGAGGCCTTGAAATTAGTCTCCTGAATTATCCGGCAACAATTTTCTTATTAAATCCTATGTTTATATGTAATTATTGGAGAGTATTTTGAGATTTTTGGCCATTTTGGAGAGAAATTGAAATTGCACCAAGAATTGAATATCTGGAGACTGATAGTGCATGCTCTGACTGGTTTACATGTAATCATAGGAGAGTATTTTGAGATTTTTTGGCCATTTTGGAGAAAAATTTGAAAAACTTTGGTCTTTGGAGACAAATTATCCAATAACTCTCACTCAAAATCTCTGCAGGGCAAGAGATACATTATGCATAGGTACTGGGAGATCATTACCAGCCAGTGGCAGTTTGTATTTGGTGAACTGAATTCCTTTAATTTTTTCAAAAATCTGAGAAATAGCTGCCAATATTTTTCATCAATTTGTCTAGTCCCCCCAACATTTTTCCAGTTTCCCCTCCAAAAATTGATGGTAATATAGGAATTAATAGCTAAATATTCTCCGACATAGCAGGAATATTTTTATTAAAGAAATTGAATATCTCCAGACATATCATAGGAATTTACCACCAAATACAATCTGAATTATCAGATTGTAAATTCCACCAACTTGTCAGCAAAATTTTTCTCCTTTGAAAATGATATTCTGTCCCAAGTAAAATAGTATCACTAATAAACTCTCCATTTGTCTCACCAGCTCTCTCCAAAAATTACCAAATTTCTCTTCAAAGTGTCAACCAATCTGCAGAATATGGGACATTTTTAAAATTTTCTGTGCGATCAATCCTTAATTTCCTCCTATACTTACATGTATTTTACTGAGAACAGAAGCCAAAATAGAGGATTTCTTGGGAGAACAATTTACCTGTTCCTGCAGTCTGGCGGCTTGGGCTAACAGATTTAGAGGCTAAATGCTGCGGATTATACAGTTCCCATTAATTTATTACTGTATTATAAGGTTTGCTAAACTCCAACAGAGAGATTAATCCATCAGAAAAGACCACTTTTTCCAGAGTGGTTTTCAAGACTCTTTGGGGGAGTTTTTCATTGAATTTTAGAAATTGGAGATCTGCACTCTGCAGGAGATCTTGATTCTTGAATTAATTCCTATATTACCATTAATTTAGCAGCGGCCTGCCGGAGATTCTGAATCTGCTACTGAGAGTCGGAGAGTAACTCTCTTGTCTCTCAAATCAAAATCTCTGCGGGAGAAGAGACACATTCTGCAGACTGGCAAAGTGATCAAATTATCATAAATTCTCCATAAAAAAAATTGTAGCATACCTAGGAGAAAATTAGATAATTCTTACCATTTGCAATTGAAGGGCTCAAAAATTCCAGTCTGCAGAATATGGGACATTTTTAACATTTTCTGTGCGAACAATCCTCAATTTTTTCTATATTTACATGTATTTTACTGAGAACAGAAGCCAAAATAGGAGATTTCTTGGAGTACAGTTTACCAGTTCCTGCAGTCTGGCTCAAAATAAGTTGAAATAACTGTCACAAATTCGCCATTAAAATGGCGGATTGGACGTGCTTTATTACCTAAATTCTGATAAAATTGGTGGATTTTCAGCTATTTAATTCTATGTTACTTGTTAGTAATGTTACCATTAATTTTCGGTAGAAAAATGGATAAAATGTTGGTGGATCAGCCAAATTACCGAAAGTTTATGGTGGATTTTTTCAGCTTTTTCATAAGTCAGTGGAATTTAGTGCACCAAATACAGACTGGGAGATCTACTATAAAATACGTTTCATTTACACCTCACCTAGTCTGTATTTCGTGGTAAATTCCACCAACATGTCTGTGGAATTTTCCCCCTTAAAAATAATATTCTGGCAAAGTAGGTGGATTTTTAGCTATTTATTCCTATTTTATCATTAATTATCGGTGAATAAGTTGGGAAAATGTTGGTGGATCAGCCAAATTACTGGAAATTTATGGTGGATTTTTTCAGCTTTTTGAAAAAGTCAGTGGAATTTTGTGCACCAAATACAGATTGGCACCTCACTGACCTCAGACAGAAAGTTAACAATAGTTACCCCACAAAATGATAATTAATAAAGTTTTCTATGATAAATTTTATTTTCTATTCGGACTATTCCAAATTAAACATCTCTATCAGATTAAACTGTATAGTATTAGCCAAGTAATAAAGCATGTCCAAACTAGCCATTTTAATGGCGAGTTTGTGACAGTTATTTTGAGCCCTTCAAATGCAATTATGCAAATGGCGAGTTTTATCTATTTTTCTCCTATGCTACAATGTTATTTTGGAGAGAATTTATGAAAATTTGATCATTTTGGAGAGAATTTGTTGAATTTTGGAGAGAGCTGGAGAGACAAATGGTGAGTTTATGAGACATACTATTTTACTTGGAGTATTAGCATTGGATTCAAGTACCGTCAGTCATAAATTTGATAGCCTAGGTACAACAATCATCACATTAACTCCATATATATACCATGTTTTAACTTTTAAAGCCAGTCTGCAGAAACTGGTAAAGTGTTCGTAGAGATCTCTTATTTTGTTTGTAGCAAAATTAATGTAAATATAGGGATTAATTCAAAAGTGTTCGTAGCAAAATTAATGTAAATATAGGAATTAATTCAAAATTGTTCGGAGAGAATATCCCAAATATCTCACATATTCTGCAGACTGGTTTTAAAGTGTGGACAAAGTCGCCAGTATATTGGCAACTTTTGAGGGGTTAAATAAATTAACACCAGTCTGCAGAATGCGTCTCTTCTCCCACAGAGATGTTTATTAGAGAGACAGTTACTCTCTAGTCTCTGACTCTCAGTAGCAGATTCAGAATCTCCCGCAGCTATATTAATGGTAACATAGGAATTAATTCAAAATTTCCCGCAGCTAAATTAATGGTAACATAGGAATTAATTCAAGATCTCTCGCAGAGATCTCAAATTTCTAAAATTCAATCAAAAACTCCCGCAGAGAGTCTTGGAAAAATGTTCCATATTCTGCAGACTGGCGTAAAACAAATGAAAACATTCAAATAACTGTAGAACCAGTCTGCAGAATATGGAACATTTTTCCAAGACTCTCTGCGGGAGTTTTTGATTGAATTTTAGAAATTAAAAATTTGAGATCTCTGCGGGAGCCGGGAGATCTTGAATTAATTCCTATGTTACCATTAATTTAGCTGCGGGAAATTTTGAATTAATTCCTATGTTACCATTAATATAGGCCAGGGTCACGCAGGTAAATTGCGGCCCTTTTATTTTTAATTGCGGCCCTATCAAGAGAGTCTAAAACATTCTGAACCTAAATTAAATTAAAATGGGATAGTAGCTATCAAAAGAAGCGCAGGCATGCTATAATTTATTAATTTAAATTTTTAACTTGTGTTTTGAAGCCAGGATGTTTCTGTTGTAGAGGCCGCAGTTAGTTAGTGTGCCGCAATTTACCTGTTTGACCCTAGCTGCGGGAGATTCTGAATCTGCTACTGAGAGCCAGAGAGTAACTGTCTCTCTAATAATAATCTCTGCGGGAGAAGAGACACATTCTGCAGACTGGCAGCATATAATAACAAGTAACTAGCTACCTAAATTTGATAAATTAAAAAAAAGTACTCCATGAGTCCCATGCTACTGCTAGTTAGTTAGTAGCCCAGTACGAGTGGCCAGTTACCTAGTGAGCTAGGTTTAGCTTTAGCCGTTTTGGTAGTAAATTAAACGGAGTTGATTCAGTTGAATTAAAAATTATATAAGTACATAATTATAGAGATTATGTGATACAAAGAGGTTTAATTAACTAAGGTAAATAGTTACAATGTAATATATAATTAACTTTATAAATTGAAAGACTTACATTCAGTTGTAGGTATCCTGTCCGTAAAAAGAACTGTCGATTAATGATAATGTCTAACAATGGATAAAGGAATTTCTGTTACCAGTTACCACGTTTCGTTCACATTTATAACGTTTCACGCATGTTCACTATAGAATTAAAAGATGAAAGCCGCGAAACAAATCAGTACAGTAGATACAGTAAACTATTCCCATAGTATTTGAATTTTAATTAAGTTATTTGATATTACGTAGATATCTATTATTCGATGAACAATAGCCAACGTATTACCTAAATTACTTTGACAAACATATTTGGGATATTTTGATTGATAGACTTTTCCAATAAATTTTGAAAAATGATTGGTAAAGGTTGTAAATATTTTAATCATTATAGCAATGTATTGAAATTTAGCTAGCATTATAGATTTTAGATCAATTTTAATTTAGTCAGTGAAATTTGAATACAAATTACGTAGTAGCTTAATGTATATTTTCCAAATATCTAAGCAAGATAGAATATAAATTCTGGTATTTTATAGGTATAACAGCTGGTAGCCGGTTAATTGTTCGAAAACAATTGACCGAATGAACAATTGCTCGAATGAACAATAATGCTCGAATGATCAATCGTTCAAATATTTTAATATAAAACAAATAAAATACAGTTATTATTACCCAGCAAACATGAATGTATCTATTCGATGTCTAAACGACTCTGTATAACCTCTCTTCCGACATCGAATACCAGTAACAAATTAGACATGGTGACACCAAGTAGACATCAATCCGATATCCGTTTGCACCGCTAGACCGCATCATATTAAGTATATTTGGCATCGAAGCAATACCGTTAAAACAGCGTTGAATAGAAAGATAAATTACGACATCTAACATACATAGGGATTCTGCATCGAACAGACGCCTAATTATATATCTAATATGCTTCGAAACGATATCCACTTGCATCCAATAAATAAATTAATTAAAATTGAAAACTCTTACTTCATTGATATAACTTTCTGTACTTTTAGGTGCATATCAATTTGATTTATGTTACATAATGTTATATATAAATTAAATGGGAAGAAATGAAGTGATGTGTCCTGGTATCGTTCGTGGGTCTCTCCGTCCTCGTGCCAGCAGCTCTGCCACTTTGTCACCGTGGATGCATTTTACTATAAATTTTTTTGATATTAAGCGACCAGGAGATACTTAAAGAAATTTTAAAGTGAATAGAACAACACAGGCAAGCACCGCTTTCATAACCAAAATCACAACTTATTCCTTTTTCAAATAGTAATGAGTTGGTCAAATTTTTATATAATTGTAACTCCTTAAAAATTTCGTTCTCTATGAGTTCAAATTAAAGAAAATGTTTTCACGACTTAGAATACAGATGAAAGCTCTGTGATGAAAGTTCAAAGTAATGAATGCATTAATCAAAATTTGACCATAGATTAACTCTCACTCAGTAAATAAAGGTCATAATAGTTGAGTAATTAGATGACATTTTGACTTATATAATTGTGTTATATAAAACAGGAATTTTGTGCTCTGTGAAATAATTTTAGCAATACGTACGTATATGTTCAAAGTTATTAATAGGGTCTATATTTTCGAACACGTGATAAAGGAAAATATAATAAATATTATTTAATTACTATTTAATTAGTAACATAATAGCTGAAGGTATGATACCAATTGAAATAAAAGTTAAATAATGATTATTATATATAGATTTATTGAGTCCGATTACAGCTTTATAAGTTTAATTATCTATAATGTGAATCACTGAATTTTAATCGTCCCATTTGCAGCTTTTGGCACTAGGTGAAAGTTCAAGTTATCGGATATGGGTTTCCGCATTTTACGTAGAAAAATTATTTAGGTATTGATTTTTATTTCTAATCTTGTATTTTACGTACTGGTATCATGGATACCAATTTAAGTAAGAATTGAATAATGATAATTAATATATTTATATCTTACATATTCGAAAATGTGGAACCGTCCGATAACACAGAATGCATGTACTCTATAATGGAACGTGTTAAATAGCCCATCAACTTTTAATTATTCACGTTTAGTAGAGGTTTAACGTCTGCTTCTGAACCAAAGGCCATGTCGCTGACGTCAAAAGAAAATAAAATACAAGGAACTGGAAGAAGCAGTAGGAAAGAAAAGTGGCTCCATGGACAAAGTCACGATGCTCATCGATGCTGAAAAGCTACTCCGTGAATGCTGTCACTTACCGAGGATGTGACAAAAATGGTCACAAGCACCGGTGGCTGCACTCAAGAATGGAAGAGGGAAATGAAGAGGTAATAGTAAATGAAGTCTACGAGCCTACTTAACACAAAATTTAAGACCTCGTACGTAATTGTGGAGCATAACCCTAGCGCTATCCTCTAAAACTGCATGGAGAGTTAAAAACACTATACACATGGTAAACATAAAATAGACAATACATAATCCAAATTACAACCGTTTGGGTCCCAAGGGATATCCAACAGATATCTACCTACCTAGAACCTACCTAAAAAGAACTATTAGCTACTGAGTATTAGATAGGTAGTATGTACTTACTTATAGAATGGTAAAAAATGTTCCTATGTATGATAGTATTGCTGAAAATTCCATTTGATTAGTGTTATAAATATTTTGAAATGAAGCTGTAAAAGAATAAGATGTGGTTATCTGCTTGCTGGTCGTATACTTTAAATGGATGATGGAGTTAACTGCGATGAATACACAGTGAAGGATTTGCTAAATTGAATGTTAGTGACAGTTGTGTTAAAAAATTCCGACTGTCGCCAACATTCTTTTGTTTATCCTTCCTATAAATCTTTAGTCTTCTATTTCCCAATGCGCAAACCATATCTACTCATCAAAACTCCAATAGCCACAGAAAAGATTCACTCCGATACAAGAGATGCAATAAGTACCAGCACGTATGTACTCCTAATCATTAGCAATATAAAGTTATACTAGCATATATTTTTATTATGAGCAATTGTAAAATAACATTCCCGCAATATCCCCGCGATATTCCCTACCGATGTTCGCAAAATGTCACCAGGGGATATCGCGAAAATGTCCGTTTTTGTACTTTTTTGGGAACATCCCCTGGGAATGTTCCCGGAATATCGGTAGGGAATAAACATCCCCTAACGATGTTCCCGGAACATTCCCTGGGGATATCCCCAAAAAAGTACAAAAACGGACATTCTCGCGATATCCCCTGGGAACATCACGGGGACATCGGAAGGGAACATCGCGGGGATATCCCGGGAAGGTCATTTTGTTGCCTGGGATGCCACCCCACTTCTCTTCTATTCACCAAAGACAGCTTCAGGAACCCCTCAGGGCTTATTATAAGCAGTTTAGAATAGATTCATAACAATAAATGCACTGGCCATTGAAAAATCACTTATTGGTAATCCATTTCATTTTTACGGTACTGGAGGAACACTATATTCAACAACCGATGTTCCAGTATCGCTTACTTTACGTTAATCCAGTGTACAATCGCACTTGCTTGCCAATGTCCGATCATACCTTTACAACTGCCGTAGTCCCCTATTAGTGTATTAATTATTGGGTATAGTTTAAACTTTAAAGGGAGCACAACGTACGTTATATAGAAAGGTGAAAGGTACAATCCAATTGAATAGAAATAATTCCTACATTTCTATACGCATTATAAAACAGGAAGATAAGAAAATGAATTTCCAAATTTTAAAGGATTTTTTTTTTAAACTACGTACTATCTGTTTTCGCACTTCTGGTCGAAGTATAAATTCAGATATCGTTTGGAAACAGACATGCCGACGTCAAGATGATGCTTTTAAAACCATGTATCGGTTTTCGTGTTTCTTCTCGAAGTTTAAATTCAGATATCATTTAGAAACAGACATTCCGATATCTACTATGAGTCGAAATGGTTACTAAGTCGATACCCACCGTTAGCGCTACGAATTCGACAGCAAACGGCATCGAATCGACATTCATATGTTTGTTGGGTGGTCGCCTCCTGTGGGTCACACTTTTCTAATTTGAGTGTAATTGGCGTATTCTAATAGTATTCTCATGGTATAATATTGAACTTGTATTTTACGTACTGGTATCATGGATACCAATTTAAGTAAGAATTGAATAATGAAAATTATTATATTTATTTCTTACATATTCGAAAATGTGGAACCGTACGATAACACAGAATTTACTCTAAAATGGAACATGTTAAATAGCCCATCAATTTTTAATTATTTACGTTTAGTAGAGGTTAAACGTGTGCTTCGGAACCAGAGGCCATGTCGCTGACGTCAAAAGGAAATGAAATACAAGGGACTGGAAGAAGCAGTATGAAAGGAAAGTAGCTCCATGGACAAAGTCACGACGCTCATGGATACTGAAAAGCAACTCCGTGAAAGCTATCACTTACCGAGGAATGTGACAAAAATGGTCACAAGCACCGGTGGCTGCACTCAAGGATGGAAGAGAGAAATAAAGAGGTGATAGTAAATGAAGTCTACGAGCCTACCTAACACAAAATCGAAGACCTCGTACGTAATTGTAGAGCATAACCCTAGTCCAGTCCAGTCCAGTATCTTGCCGGGTATAGGCTTCTCAACGCCACCCAGGACTAACGGTATAGAGGCTACACCCCCACCGTCAGCCCCCCACACCTATATTCCACCACCCTGTGATCTTCCTCTCTCTGCCCAAGCCTCCTCCAAGTAGGCCTTCATCCCATCTCCCCTCTCCCCAAAACACAAAACCTGCTCCACACTCTCCACTCCATATCTCACTCTCAATTCCCTCAGACCTTCACACTCAACCAAAAAATGTTCCAACTTCTCCTCCCCCAACCCACACACGCCACAAACTGTCTCACCTCCATCAAACCTCCTCCTCCAATTCAACCTGAGACAGTCTGCCCTTGCTCTGAACAGCAACACCGATCCCCACCCATTATCATAGGAACTTTCCCCTCCTATCCTCTCCTTCATCTCATAATAATACCTCAAAGTATGCTTCCCTCTCACCTCCTCTCGCCATCTTCCATGTTCCCACTCATTTATCCTTTCCACAATCTGCTCCCTGGACATGTCTCTCACCTGCTGTCTGTCAAGTCCCACCTCCTCCATGTACCCACCAACTATTCTAAACCATCCACCATTTCCTCCCCTCACATCACCAGCACCAACTATCCTCCTCAGCAACCCATTCTCACCCTCCATCATATGCTTCAAAAACAGAATCTTCCCCTTCATGTCTCTAGGAGTCACTCCAGAGCAACCCTCCTCTCCCTGTAGAGCCGCTGAGGCGGCATATCCAGGTGCTCCCAGAATTTTCCTCCAGACTCCATTTTCCACCCGCTGCATTCTCTCTCTCTCTCCCTTCCTCCACACCATCACATCTCCTCCACTCAAAACTCCCGGCAGAACCACACTCTTCCAAAACACCTTCCCTATTGTCATCCTCTCGCACGCTCTGGACACCACCGAAAAAGTTAGGTTGCTCATCTTCTCTGCCAGCTTCAACTTCCTCTCCCTATTCTCCCTAAAACAGTCACGCTTGGACACCACTTCCACTCCCAAGTATCTCATCCTGTCCACAACCTCCACTCCCCCCACCATTCCGTCATCTGGTTTCTCCCCATTAAATACCATGCATACCGTCTTCCTTCTATTAATTCTCATTCCAAATCCCTCCGCCACCCCAGCCAGCCTCCCCACCATCTCCCCAGCCTCACCCACACTACCCGCCATCAACAACCCATCATCCGCATAGAAAAGAACTGGAATATACATTCCCCTCACTCTGCATCCCAACCCTCCCCTAACAATTCTCTCAATCAGCATCCCCACAACCATCAAGAAAAGTTGCGGGGACCCAGTGCAGCCTTGTCTGATGCCCCTTCCTATCTCCGTATCACCCATCCTTCTGCCTTCCCTCCAAATCTCAGTCCCATCACCCCTATACAAATTGACCACCACATCTATCACTCTAGGGTCACATTTGTAATACTTCAGTGCTGTGACCAAAGCCCCCCTATCCACACTATCAAAAGCCTTCTCAAAATTTACAGCCACCACTACCAAACTTTCTTTTAACCTATACTTCTCCTCCACGCACCATCCCAACAAAAACAAATTCTCCTCCATTCTTCTGCTCTCCGTAAAACCCGCCTGCATGTAACCAACTCTCGCATCACTCATCACCTGTCCCACCAAACGATCCTTCAACACCCCCATGAACACCTTATACCCCACATTTGTCAAAGCTATTGGTCTGTGCTCATTTACAGTTGGTCTTTGAGCTTTTGGTACCATGCAGGTTTTGGATTTCTTCCAGCTCCCACTCACCTGCCCCGACTCCAACATCCTATTGAGAGCTCCAGTCACCCTTCCCATGCATCCCTCACTATCTGCTATCGCTCTGTACATTTCTCCCTTTATCTTATCTGGACCTCCCTGCTTATGGCTTTTCAACTTCCCTATCCTTTTTTTCACCTCTTCTTCACTGAATGTAACAACCTTCATCCATCTCTCAACTCCCTCCAACCTTCCCAACCTAGGTATCTGCAGCCTCCCCTCCTCTCTCAATGCTCTGTCTCTATCCTCATCCTGCCTAATACCCTCCTCCCATTCTCTAACATATTGTTCCCTAACATTTGCTGTCCACACATCTCCCACTACATTTCCCCCAGCTTGGTATAGCTCAGACCAGTAGCCCATCATCTCTTCCGCCTCATCCTCCAGCTCAATATTTTCTCCATCTGCATTATACAGTCTCCTTTTCTTCTTATTATTATTTTCTCCCTTCAATTTTCTAATCATCTCCCACATCTTATTTCTACTTCTATCCTCCTTTACCTCTTGTGCGACTCGTTTCTCATGTATCCCCTTTGCTTCTCTCACCATCTTTCCCACTGTAGCCTTTTGCTCTCTGTATAGTATCCACAATCTTTCTCTTTCTGCTCCTTCCACGCCTCTCCTTTGTCTATTTATTTCTCTTCTTCTCCTTATACCTCTCTCAATGTCATCATTCATCCACGGTGGATTTATCTTTACATTACCTCCAACTTTTTTTTCTCACCTTCCTCTTCAAACAGTCTTCCGCTTTCTCCCTCATCACTTCCTCAATTTCATCTACTCTCAGCTCACCCCTCGCCATAAGTGCCATCTCCACCTCCTCAGCATATCTCCTCATCTTATCATGATCATTCACCTTATAAAACTCGTGTTCTTCCCATCTCTCGCACTCTCTCTCTCTCCTCCCCACTCCAAAACTAGCACTCATGTAACAATGATCTGAAAGATCAAATCTCTCCTTCTCCTCATCTATCACCATTCCCCTAAACTTTTCAAACATCCCTTCATTCACCAGATAAAAGTCAATAACACTTCTGATGTCACCCTGTACTCTAGTGCTCTCTCCAATACATCTCTCATCTACATTCAGAATAGACAAATTCCACCTCTGCACAAACTCCAGCATCAACTCACCTTTCCAATTCCTATCTTGTCCACCCAAGAAACCAACATGGCCATTGAAATCACCCATCACCAACACCGGCACCTGGTCCCACCAACGTCCCAATACTTCATCCATTTTACCATATATTCCCCTGTTTCTTTCCCTCTCAGTTACATCCAAATACACCATCATGCAAATAAACTGAAAATCACCTATCTTCACCTTCACCACCAGCACATCTCCACATCCACCCTCTATCTCTTCCATCTCCATCTCTCCTCCCCTGTACATCAGCATCATTCCTCCTCCTTTCTTATCCTTAACTTCTCTCATTCTACATATATGTTCAATTCCCTGAGCTCTTTCCACCCTTACATACTTCTCATGGGTCTCAATCACTCCCACCAAAGATAGCCTTCCTCCCACTCTATTTTCCTCAACTATTTCAGACAGCCGAAGCATCTTTATATCAGTCAGACCCTGCACATTAATAAATTCTACACTTAGACATCCCTCACCTTCCCTATCCTTTTTTCACTGCTTCTTATCATTGTTGTTAATTTCCTTCCTTTTTCCCTTCTGTTCCTCTGTTTGGCTGTTCCCTCCCTGGACATGCTTCTCCCTTCCTTGATTTCTCTCATTTCTCATTTGATTTTCACCATTTCTACCTCTATCTCTATCATCCCTCCGCTCACTCTCCTCTCCTTCTCTATGTTCCTCCTCTCTGTCCTCAACCCCTCTCTTACTACCCTTAACAGTGTTCCTTTCCTTAATTTGACCCTTATTTATGTACAAGTTCCTCCATCCCTTCTTCTCCTCAACTCTTCTCTCAGTTTCCTATCTTTGATTCTTTCTTTCAGTGACAGATCAGGAGCTATCATTACTCTTCTTTTCTCAACATCCTCAGAATTCCTCAGATATTTCCCCCTAGCTACTACTGCCCATTTCTGTCCTACTGTTCTCATCTTTACCAGAATAGGATTAGGAATACCCTTCTCATTTCTCTCGCAAGTTGTTCTTCCCTTTCCTTGCTTCAGTCTAATCACCTCTACAATTTCTAAGTCTCTCAGTCCCATATTCTTTTCAAACAGCTCTCCACATAAATCTTCATCACTCTGGTTAGACTCTTTTAATCCATGAATAATTAAGTTTCTCTCCCTTTTTGCAATCTCCTCACCGTCTTTCACCTCCTCCCTGACTTTACCCACCAATTTCTCTTCAATATTGCACAAAATCTCACCCTTCATTTCTTCTCTAACTTTGCCAACAAATTTCTCTTCAATGTTCCCCATTATCTCTCCTTTTACTTCCTGGACAATTTCTATCTTTTCCCTCTTTAGGGTTCCAAATTTATCCCCAAATTTCACAACCATCTTCTCAAACAAGCTTTCTTGCATTCTCCCCACTATTTCACCTTGAATCTCATCCAAAATCTCCACCTTCAGACCTGCAATCCTTGATTCCATCTTTTTCAGAGTTTTTAGAATCTCTTTATTCTCCTTTTTAATCTTATCATTCTCCTCCTGTAACCTGATCATTTTCTCACCTGCTTCTCTGCACTTCCTACAGACCCACACCGCTCCTCCTTTATCCTTTTCATACATTTCATAAGTTTTCTATCCTCTAAAACTGCATGAAGAGTTAAAAAACTAAAAACATGTTAAACATAAAATAGACAATACATAATCCAAATTACAACAGTTTGGGTCCCAAGGGACGCCATCCCACTTCTCTTCCATTCACCAAAGACAGCTACAGGAACCCCTCGGGGCTTATTTACAATAAGCAGTTTAGAATAGATTCATAACATTAAATGCACTGGCCATCGAAAAATCACTTGATGTGTTATCCATTTCATTTACACGGTACTGGAGGAACAATATTCAACAACCGATGTTCCAGTATCTCTTACTTTACGTTGATCCATTGTACAACCGCACTAACGTGCCAATGATCGATCGTACCTTTACAACTGCCATAGTCCCCTATAAGTGTATTAATTATTGGGTATAGTTTAAAGGGAGCCCTACCTACGTTATATAGAAAGGTATAATCCAAGTGAATAGATATAATTCCTACATTTCTATACGTATTATAAAACAGGAAGATAATAAAATGAATTTCCAAATTTGAAACGATTTTTTTAAAACTAAGTATCTGTTTTCGCACTTCTTGTCGAAGTAAAATTCAGATATCGTTTGGAAACAGACATGCCGACGTCAATATGATGCTGTTAAAACCATGTATCGGTTTTCGTGTTTCTACTCTAAGTGTAAATTCAGATATCATTTAGAAACAGACATTTCGATATCTACTATGAGTCGAAATGGTTGCTAAGTCGATACCCACCGTTAGCACTACGAATTCGACAGTAAACGGCATCGAATCGACATTCATATGTTTGTTGGGTAATTATCCCAACAAACATATGAATGTCGATTCGATGCCGTTTGCTGTAGAATTCGTAGCGCTAACGGTGGGTATCGACTAAGTTATCATTTCGACTCATAGTAGATATCGGAATGTCTGTTTCTAAATGATATCTGAATTTACACTTCGAGTAGAAACACGAAAACCGATACATGGTTTTAACAGCATCATCTTGACGTCGGCATGTCTGTTTCCAAACGATATCTGAATTTATACTTTTTATTGGATGCAAGTGGATTTCGTTTCGAAGCATATTAGATATATAATTAGGCGTCTGTTCGATGTAGAATCCCTATGTATGTTAGAAGTCGTAATTTGTCTTTCTATTCAACGCTGTTTTAACGGTATCGCTTCGATGCCAAATATACTTAATATGATGCGGTTTAGCGGTGCAAACGGATATCGGATTGATGTCTACTTGATGTCACCATGTCTAATTTGTTACTGGAATTCGATGTCGGAAGAGAGGTTATACAGAGTCGTTAAGAGATCGAATAGATACATTCATGTTTGCTGGGAAGGACGGTTAGGTGCATCTAATCGAAAAGATTTCACTTCATGATTTTCTGACTTTCGACAACTTATCTAATTAACAATTGCTCAAATATTCAAATTTCGAATAATCAATTGCTTAATGTAAAAGAAGAGGAAAAATCAACCAGATAATGGCTACCAAAAAGAGAAAAATTAAAAAAGTGGCACAATTACCAGATGTCATACTAAATGAGTCAGGAAAACCGCTCCCTCCTGTTATCGGCAGTTCCCATAGCCAGAGTTGCTAAAACCTAACAATCCTAACCTAGCCCAAAGAACATCTCGTCAAAGCCCACTGAAGCTATTGACTAGCAAAAAAACGAAAGTTGTAGTACCCAAGATTGGTGCAGTATTCCTGTTAAAAAAAAATAAGAAAACCAAGAAGATTAAAATTTAAAAGCATTATTATAATTGATAGTAATTAGCGATTAAAAATATGAAATAAAGTTATTATAAATTACTAATTAGAAACCAGAATGGTTAGTTGATTCAAATGAAGTGATCCAACTTGATGATTAATTGACTTTTATTAATTTGAACACTGTGAGCAATTTGATCATTCGAGCAATTGGTCATTCGAGAAATTGTAATTCATTCGCTCAATTGTTCGTTCGAGCAATTGTCTTTCGAGCAATTGTTCGTTCGAGCAATTGTTTTTCGAGCAATTGTTTTCGAGTAATTTACCTAGAACCGCAACAGCTAGATTATCGATCACTTTTGATAAGGTACTACCCAGGTTACAGGCATAGTAAATAAATCTATCTATTTACTATGGTTACAGGAACATAACTGGTATGGTAATCAGCTGATCGAATCTAGTTTGACGTGACGACCGGGTGACTGAAAATAATGACGACTCTGACCACACTTTGAAACATGGGGCCGTGGCCTACTTATATAAACTTATTAGTCATTTCTAAATTTAATAATTTTCTTATCAATAACTAACTAGGCATTGGTTAAATTATATTTCCATTATTTTATTTCTTAATTGTTATTCCAAAGAAGTTAGGAACTACAATCTAGCAGTTAATTAGCATATAGTTTAGGCTCCCAGGTAGCATATGTTCTAGACCCTATCTTTTATAGATAAGTAAAAGAAATGAACAATTAAAACACACCTGAATTATATCTATATTATATTTAACTTTGAGTTTCAATTGCCATTTTCGCTTTTCTTTTGCATGAAACCATTATAAAAGGTTTAAACTTATCGATATTAACATGCAAATACGAGGAATTATGAGCCGCTCGGTCACAAACAAAAAAATGTGTTGCTTTGATGACGTCATATTTTTGCGTCGTCTACTAGTTACTATAGCCGTTATGTTCCTGTACCCTTGTACTCCTACACCATATGCTCAATAATAATTGCATATATGTCTGTGGGTATTTGAAGGATTTGCCGAAAACTAATTTGCCGAACCCTAATTGGGCGAACCGGATTCTCCGATTTGTTGAAACCTAAATTGACTGAAAACTGATTCGCCAAAATGAGGTTTCGTCGAACGACAAATTTGCCGAAAGCCTTATTTAAAACAAAATGTAAAATTGCAGAAATGAAACGAAACAATGAAATCTCAGCTCTTAGTAACACTAAATGATCATTTATTCTGCTTCTTCGTACCAATCACCACTTTACTATCGATTCTTACCGTACTCAACTTTCGAATATCTAATTGGTGTAGATATTGTGCATGCAATTATGTTTATATGTTCCCAATATACCTCAGGATTCAATGATTGCAGGTATCACTTGTATGAATAAATTTGTTTGAGTTAAAAACATTGATTTCTACCAACCCTTTTTAGTAATGCCATCCCATATATTGATATACATACATATTACTTTTTACTATATAATATAGGTATACAGTTATAGATATATGAAATAGCGAAATGATTCAGAATTATTGAAATGGAAACTTATATAGTAATAGAAATGTCAAATTCTTAAAAGAAATATGTTCTTTTTTTGAAGCATAAGATATAAAGATTAAAACTAAAAAGTTCCACAGAATGTTCTTTTTAATTAAACTAAATTTGATTTTAGACAAATTTGCCATTCAGTAAAAATTTTTATCAGCTAATCCGTATTTCGGTAGATCTGTTGCGGCAACTTTGTGATTCGACAATCACGTATTCGGAAAATCCGTTTCGGCAAATTAGTTTTCAGTAAATATGGTTTCGGCAAATTTGCTTTCGCAAAATCAGCTTAGTCCTTATCTGATCGTTCATATTACTCGCTGGATCTGATGTTTCAATACCGATTGCTGTTCGAAGAGACACGGTATCTTAATTTGGCGTGGGAAAATTGCTTTTCCCACAAGCCCTCAAGTTTCAGTTAATAAAATCCAAATTAAATCCAGTAATTTAATTACATTATATACATTTCAAAATCTAATTGCTCATTTAATAAAATATAATAGTTATTTCCAATATTATTTTGTTTAAGACTTTCTTTTTAATATGTTTTGTTGTTATTAAAAGTAGGTTTTTCTCCCCTCTCTGTATGATATTTGTTAGAAAATGATAACCACCGTCCACCAGTAAATTAGTAAGACATTAATCCTCAACCTGTGAGGTGATTACGACCATCAAAAACCCAGTAAACAGCCATAGTTTGTAAGTTATTTATTTTGATTGTAGAGTAGATTTACTTAACTAAATATTATTTGTTGAAAATATAGTTACAAGCGCTGTTTATCTATATTAAATATTGTTTAATTATATCCTTCTTTCATTCATTTAAGGAAAGTAAACGTATATAATTTATAAAGCTACAATGTTGTATATTCTGTAGCGAGCAAGAAGTTACGCAAATGAAAGGAAGACTAAAAACAAATAATTAACAAGTATATGTTTTTGAAATACTTGTACCATCCACTTTTTGCTCTGTGTACTCTATATATAAGTGTCCTCTATTTCTAAGTGTTCAAAAGTGGAACAAGAGTGTCCTCTTGTTCCAAAGTTTCCCCCTGTGTGTCAGTTTCCTGTTGTTCCTAAGAGTACTTCTTCTCCTAATTGTTTTATCTTGTTTCCGCAGATATTTGATCATTTGTATTCTGTTGTTGAAGAGAAAACATCAATATCATTTTTGATTATTATGACCATTTATTTCGGTTAAGGAATTTTTTCATATCTTAAATGTTAAGTGTGACATTTTTGCAACAATCAGTCAGACGAATACCTACTGAATATATTTGGTTGACTATATTTATTCTCATATCCATGTCATAAGCTGGTGTATGTATTTAGATGCGAAAATGCTGATTATTGTTATTTTCTTAACTAAATTCATATACATAATAATAAGATAAATGTAGAATATAGAAGTCCAATTTTTTCTTCTTTATAAAGAAATAAAAGTTACACTCAGATACGTATAAATAACTCTGGGTATCTGTAAGTGCATTTCAGAATATGTGAATATTTAAAATATAATTACTGCCAATCAGTGACTCCTCGAAATATATTTCTAACAAACAGTTGCGAAGATATTGAACAAATGATTCATTCAATCATAGGATTCGATAAAATAAGAGTTCAATAAATATACGATGAATTTTCATTATAAAGACGATAAATGAAGTTGAAATATTTCGTCTATTGACTATAATATATAATTCAATGAATTGATTTCGAATATGTCAAGAGCTAAAATTAGCAACAATGCGATTTTATGATTTGATATTTTGGAGAATTAGTTAGGAAATATTCGAAATCTTATTCATTATTGAATATTTTTACTGAACAGATGAAACAAAAGACCGTACTTACGATCAATCTTCCATTAAGGTAATTTTGTACGATATTGACCTTAGATGGAGCAAGTGGAAGTCTCAATTAGATGAAAATTATTATCATTTTATAAAATGAATTTTATGTTTTGTAACATTATTTTAAAAGTGTCTATATTGGACTATATTGGTCAGTTATAAATATTGGATCGATTTTTACGCTATTTGTCTTTCAATTATCCTTTGATTGAGTAAGTCACTGTAAAGATGATATCTTTATTATTAATCAATTAAAATATCTAGAGTACACAGACATAACAGAAAATTATAAATAGCTTTATAGAAGCAGTTAATATCATTGTAATAATAAATTCCTAAAGATGATATTCGCGAACTGTTCAATACCATGCCTATTGCCTAATTGCCTACAGTTCAGTCCTAGTATTAAAACAAAAAGGAATGTCAACTATATATAAGTAGCTATTTGTTACCATTTTTTTATTCGATAAATTATATGTTTGTTGAAAAAAACTGTTCCTATTCTTTTCTGTCATGTCTATGTCATATAAATAAATACTGGTAAAAGTTTTATAATTTTAGCTCGAAAATTGACCGCTAGAAAGGCTAAATGTCTTAACGATATACCATTAAATGAATGTTCATCACAAGTATCAAAATGCGGGTCTAGGAGATTTGATTAAAAGCAGTTGATCGAAAACAACTGATCGAAAACAGTTGATCGAAAACAACTGATCGAATGGGAAATTTCTATTTGGAATAATTTTAGGTTATCTTAACTTTGAAAAACTGTGTATAACAATAGTTAGTGCCATTATTTTTAATAACAGGATTTCTTATTTGGGAAAAGCAATAGTCAACTGTTTCCTCATGTAACACTTTAATATCGAACGGACATTGTAATGTTCCCTGGTTATAGTGGATCCCAAATATTTTCAACATTAGCCTAGGGTAAGTTCTTAATTATCGGTCAGTACTCCCTATATGATTAATACGCTCAATATTGGGGAGTTAAGGGATTTCTCACAGTCTTCCAAAATGTCAGGTTGCAAGTTCTTTTGGTTTTGCAAGACATTTTGGTTCGTACCGACACTTTAACCGTTTATGGCTGATGCGAGCCAGTATTGGTACTATTTGTTGGTCAGATTGAGTGGGATGCTCAACGGTCTGCCATTTTATTTTTAATGATACCTAGGCTGTTGCTAATAATTTCTTTATAAAAGGTCCCCGACAAACTAGAAATGCTTTAAATTTGTAGTACTAATTAAGGATGTATAACATATCACAGTTAACAGAAAAGTAATTAATTATTAAAGAAAGATTCACACTCAACCGTCACTGTCCGACCTCTTTATTAGATTGAATAAATTCAATATAAGAACAAGAAAGTGGGACGAACTTTATCTCGTATAATCGTAAATTCAATGGCAATTAAGTACATAGATACACTTTTAGGTATACCTAATGTTTTCTTAGAGCAATGGTATTTAGCCATTTATGAAATGTCCATCAGCTTTGTTATTGTTTTGAATTTGTCGGACGAACCAATTTCTTTTTCTTCGCTTGAAATTCAGAGGGTAGAAGAAATGATACAGGAATAACTAAAATTATATATTATAGTAAAAATATAGTATCAAATTTAACGTGGTTTGTAGTTTATAATCAGTAAACTTAGTTTCAATAATCTAATGAATAGAGTAATCAATACTCAACCATTATTATGAGTATTGTGACACACTATCAATAGTTAAAATTTAATGAATTCAGTCATCTAACTACCCTATTCTAACGGATGATCAAGTATATAATAGACTTAACAATATCGATCAATATCAATGAATACAGTTAATTTCATGAATATAAATAAGTTGCTCTAATTGGAGCAATTCAATTGAAGCCTTTTCATTATCACTGTAAATATTACTCCCAAAGCTGATGTCCTTTTCTATTTAGTATATAAGTGTGCGTTACATTACTTCTTATAGGCAGGTATAAATCGACACCTTTCGAGATGACAATAACTTCGAAACTTCTGAAGATGTACGGTTGGATACCGTCCCAAATTTTTGGACATTCCTATGTAAATTTCTTGTTCATGATATCCTTGGCGAACTTCTTGTTGATTACCTTTATGGTGGGTTTAGTGGTTATGAACTATTACCATGAAATGATGGCTGACGGCAATACTACTTCAGGTATTGCGATGATATTCTCTTCGCATAGTATAATTGTCGTTATTGGGATAAATCACTTTTACCATCTTAGGACCCGCAACCAAACTGAAAGAATTTTGAAACGCCTACAAGAAATAAATCATTACCGCAATTCAAAATGCAATCGCCTGTTGATCATTTTATGCATCAGTTTCTTAGCAACGATTCTAGCTTTCCAACTAGTCAAGTACGGCTACTATAAAACTGTAAGCACAAACATAGTGATCTTTGTATTAGATTTAGTTGTCTACGGATGTGTATTGGTGCCAATTCTTCTTTTTAGCGAAGTGATGACCACATACTCGGTTGTAATTCGTCAGATAAGAAGTAATTTCAAGAAATATATCATTGTTAGTAGGAAAAGATCGCATGAAGGAAGTCGACTCCGGTTATTGTCCCTATCTTCGAACATGGAAAGAGTCAACAAGCGTGTGGACGAATACTTACAGCAACAGTATATACCCATTGGAGCCACCTTCATATACTCAATGGTAATTTGTTCCAATGGTATCTTCTCTGTACTGATGAGTGCACATGCAAACTTCTTCGATTCGTATATTATTGTGTTACCTCACCTAACCGATGTTTGCCGGTCGCTCCTGATGATGCTGTTCTTGTGTGTAGAATCAGACAAGGTCATCAAAGAGGTAAGTTTCTAAATACAAATTTTAATAATAGAAAATTCTGAATTTAATTTGAATTTATTTTTCTTCTCAGAAACTGAAGACAAGGAGTCTAATTCAGAAACTACACAACGACGAAATGTTCGGTAGTGAGGTATGGATCGAGCTTACCTTTTTCCAATGCAATTTTAGTCTTAGAATCATCAATTAATTATTAATAAGTCAATGACTATTTAATTACTCTCTAAACTGTAAACTATTGGCTTTACTGACAAATATTCAGCAGGTGACAAAACTATAGCGGCAATGAAATTGACAATCATTCATGAAACATCACATGCAGCAGTACTGATTGTGTTATTAAACCATTACGACTGGAGGAATTAGACTATTTAATGACATGTAAAAATTGTGTTTTATGTGGGAATTGATTCATAGATACCATTTTTCCAAAAATGCCTCAGGTGAAATGGTGCTTGGAGGCCATGCCATACGAATGCTGTCTCGACATGGGTGGCTTCTTCAAGCTTGGCAAGTCAACTCTCATCAATGTGAGTTTGTATGCTCTTGCAAAAATGAAATAAAAAATTCAATTTTACCTGAAATTGATTAATAGGATATATTATTTTGATGCTGAACTATATTATGTGTAATTAATATCAAATATTACTTTACTGTTATTGAATCAGGTTATTTATTCATAAATCTCAAATAATATTTTGAAGAGACATATCAAAAGTTAATAAAAGGTCACAAAACGTGTTATATATTAATCACATATGATCCTATTTATGATGATTCTTATATTTTACACGTTTAAATTATAATCCAATTATCCACTATAATAATTATTTTATTAGATAATTGTAAATATCTTTATTCTCATTTGTATGATATTTACTTTTATGTACTACAATATAAGTAAGTAGGAGTAACTATTATTGCAAGAGCTACGTGCGATATAATTAAGGCTATCTTTTCTTAGCTGTATTTAAGTAAGATTGCGCCTGAAGAGTGTAAGGAGGTAATCCCGTTTCTCTAGGTTGACAGGTAAATCCTGTTAACTGAGTATGCAGATCTCAACAATGGAATTGAACAAGAAGTGAGAATCCACTTAATTCAATCCAAGTGCGTTAGGATCGCTGGGAGATTCACTATAAATGACTGCGTTCTCTTAACAAATCTCATAAAGAATATATCTGTGTAGATTATAATTTATAGTCTATATAGCAGGTTGTAAAACTGTTACAATATTTAACTAAGTCTATAATTAATCATCTTATAATTTATTAATGAGACTGCAAGTTGCTCTGCTATCTATTATTATATTTGTGGAATATTATAAGTTCATAATATAGAGGTGCAACTAATATCATTTTATAAACGAACATTGCATGTTCGCTTTTCGTTTATGCGGTAAATGATTGTACGAATTAAATTAAAGTTTATAGTATAATATAAACAAACGACGTACATTCTTCTTCTTTGGACTTAATATTAGCAACTAGGAATAAAATTGACATTGTAATGTATTATTATAAAAATGCTTTAATGTATATTTATATGAAGAGATATATGATTGGGTAAGTTCCGAGTTATTGGATTTTCACATCTTCAGACACGTATGAAAGTAAAATTGTTATTTGACTTTTATTTTAATTGGCATCCATCCTTGATTTCATGGCTACAAATTAAAATAAAAGTTAAATAATAATTATCATATATCACTCATGTTGACGAATAAGGGGTCAAGTATTTATTATTTATCAACATACTGTCGAATAGATTCATTCTACACATACAGTACCTACTCCTTTCATAGATAGCATAGCAGTCCGTTCTAGCAATCTTTTAGCAGTCACAACTCATTTTGACCATTTTGGGACTTACTCCTTTTTTCGCCAGCATGAGTGATATCACCTTTACGTGTCTGATAATGTGGAGCCGTTCAATAACTTGGAGCTTACCCTATAATATTTCACGAGACTTTCGGCAAAATGATGAGGGATATTAACTGCTTTGATTGAAACAAAAAAATTGCTTGGAAATTTTTTTGGGAAAATTTCAGTCTATTTTTTCTATTGACGAAAAAAATGTCTAAAATTTTCCTTTTTCAGATCAGTTGTTTCTTACTCACCACAACTGTTCTCTTGGTGCAATTCGGAGGATCGGATGTTTACAAATGTGTCGAGATGCAAAGAGATTTCTACGAACAGTCACTTTTAGAGCTTGGCATCTTCACATTTTCTCACGACATGAATAGTTCGCTATCCTTTGCTAATGATTCAATTAATTATACTGAATATACTAAGTAATGTTTTCTGGAGGTGTAATAGGCATCAAAAAATTAACAACATTTTTATCATTTAGATTTTCGATACTGTTTTACCTTATAGTTGAAAATGTTAAAATATATATTTCAAATCTTTAGGTTAAAATCATGTACTGTACTGTAAAAGAAAAAGAGTTTTCGAATGAAGCTAATTTCACAAAATCACATTTTTCTAATTTTCAAATCTTACTAATTTGTCATCGTGTACCCAGACCAATTTTTAAATATTTTCAAGCATTACATATAGTAAAGTTTTGGAAATATGAAATGAGTAAAGTGTCAAAAAATCTTCACGGATACTCTTCTCTTCTATTCACATTGTACATCATTTTGACTAACCGTCCCTTAAAGCTTTCTAATTCTTTTTTCTAAATGTAAAAGTCAAGAGAGAATTACTATTATAGATAGGGTAATCTCCTAGTTATTGGACTGTTCTACATCAGGTAAAAATAAATGTTATTTACCTCTTAATTTCAATCAGCAAACACGTACCATGGACATAAATTAAATAAATGTTAAATACTAAATAGTAAATAATATATTATTTTTTAAAGAGGGAATCTCACTTAATCTTCTATGGCCCCACCATAACTTTCTCTCTGTGTGTAGTAGCATCATCTGCTCTTGAAACTATCTTTGTATTCTTTCGTTAGAATTTAATGGAATAGCAACTATTAAATCTATACTATATATCATGTACATTTTCTTTATTAGTTTAGTATTACAATAGATATTCGCTGTGTATAAATATAATATAAATATAGTTAATAATAATTTAAGAGTATAATAGCTTTAAATTAAAATAGATGTGGCACGAGTATAATAATTTACACTGCAATGTATTGGGGTGGAATCATGACTTCGAATATAAGATGAAAAAAACGTTAAATTAATTTAAGATATTTCTGATAATGAGGATACACTTGTGTGTTATATGGTTCTATTTCTTTAGTTATATTTATCATTTCACGAATGCTGTATTTGATGTTTGACTGTTCCATATTTGATTTAAGTTAGTTTCAGGTCAGTAAATACTAAGAGTGCTTTAGAAGACTATAAAGACTGCTGCAGGCGCCAAGATAATCCTGGCAGTCGCTTCTATGCAGAATAACCTTGTCTTTTATTAACATGCTTTGCATTTATGAAACCAAAAGAAGAACTAAATATCAGTCAAGTGTCCTTAACGACGAATTTATTTGTCTAGAGCCTAATTGAAGTTTTCTGGTGAAATTAAAGAGGGTTGTTCTTCCTCTTCCGTCCATCTTCATCCGAAAATAAAACAGAAAAGATTTTCTAGAGTGACGCACAGAGAATCTCCTGTAAATGGAATAGAGTGAATACCCAGCGTGAATAGAGTGAATACCCTAGCGTGAATAGAGTGAATACCCTAGCGTGAATAGAGTGAATACCCTAGTGTGAATAGAGTGAATACCCAGCGTGAATAGAGTGAATACCCTAGCGTGAATAGAGTGAATACCCTAGCGTGAATAGAGTGGATACCCTAGCGTGAATAGAGTGAATACCCTAGCGTGAATAGAGTGGATACCCTAGCGTGAATAGAGTTCCGTTTCAGTTTATCCAAAGATTAAAAGCAATATTCATTTATTTGAGGATTTAACTGAATTTCATTTGTTCAGATTTGTGGAAAATAAAAGATATCATATTAGAGTGGGATTAAATATTTCTAATCAAACTATTTCAATGGATATGAATAAAGTTGGTTAAATAGCAATTTGAACTTAAGTAATTTGACAGATAATTACAATTGAAAATAATTCATTGAATATGACATTAAATGTCTATATAGTAATTATATATTGGGAATAAAATTTCAATAATATTATCGAATTTCTCCCTTTACAGTTTGGAGTTCGTAACTCCTAGTTGAAATGTTCACTAGTGTAAGTTCCAAGTCATCGGACGTTTTCACATTTTCGTGAAAACTTTTAATACAGTAAAACTCCTGAGTTATGAAGTTTTTTTATGAAGCACCCGAGAAATGAAGGACCTGAATTATGAAATGCTTCTGAGTTATGAAGTATTTTCATTGTTTAAAACATAGAAAACGATAATTCTTGAGGTATAACTATACCTTTTCCAAGTCAAGTTCTCAGAAGTGAATAATGAATTGGTAGAATTGAAAGTCATATTGCAGAAGTGAAAATGAAAAATGCAAGAATGACAAGCAATTACAATATAGAAGTTTTTAAATGAAAATTACAACTTCAATGCAATAGTGTGTTATTGAAATCTTCTCCACCAGACTCTACCATATAATAAGATAATACTCTATTATAGAATAATACCCAATTATAGGACAATACCCAATTATAGGATAATACCCAATTGTAGGATGAGACTCAATAATTATTAAAGGTAGGGATGATATCCAATTATAGGTTATCACCTATAATTGTGTATTATTCTATAATGGAGTATTATATATGAAAATATAAATCAGGAAGGCAAAGATTTACTATAAAGTTTAGGTTATCAATAAATCGGATATATTGAGTATAAACTGTGTTTTCTTTATTGTTTGAGATTTAAATGATGTGTAATTTTTGTTAATGATTTAAATTTAGGCATAAATGACTACTACCATGATATATATTAATTTTTTGTACAATAATGAGTATTTATATTTACATATTTCCCACAACATTCACTTAATATTTGTTTAATTACCTTAATTTTGTATAAAATATTAGTGCACATTCATATAAGAATAATATTTGTCATAGTTATCCCTGAATGACATAAATTCTCTATGATTTTAATCACAGAAAACTCTCACTGCACACGAGTTATGAAGTGTCTCTGAATTATGAAGTGGCTCTGAGTTATGAAGTGGCTCTGAGTTATGAAGTGGCTCTGAGTTATGAAGTAACCAATACTTCATAACTCAGGAGTTTCACAGTAATTATAATTTAACTCATTATTTTAATTATTACATGATTTTTCATATGATCGAAAATGTGAAACCGTTCAATAACTTAGAACTTACCTAGTGGGATAAATAAATTTTCACCTTGATTTACTCCATTGTATATTAATCGCAAGGTTAAAACATTCGTGTGACTTTTCTTACAGTCCAAAATAAAGCGGACAACATTGGGACAAATGAGAGCACAGGCAGCCAACACGACATGAAACTCTTCCAGCAATGATTAATCGAATGGGACAACCCCCTCTGAAGAGAAAGAGTCGGAGAAAGGGGTTCATTAAACTGGAGTAATCGAATAGGACAACCTACAGAAAGAATATGTTGAAATGTTCATTCACGCTCTATATTAAATAAATCTGGAATTGCTTTAAATTTTTAGAGCTAAGGTTATATAACATATCACAGTTAACAGAAAAGAAATCGAGTATTCTGTTCATAATTAATTATATAAGAAATATTCACATTCCACTTTCACTCTTTCTAAGATTCAATGGAAGAAAAAGGCTGCATTCCAACTTATCACGTATTATCGTAAATTTTATGGTAATTAGGTATATAGGTTCACTTTTAGGTACCTAATGTTATTTTTAAGGTAATGGTATTTAGATACCGGTATAGGTAGCCATGTATAATATGTCTAAATGCTTTATTATAGTTTTGAATTTCTCAAGATTATATGAATTCTTATTCTTTGTTTGAAATTCAGAGGGTGGGTGGAAGAAAGAACGGGAAAAAAATCTTAAATTACATATTATAATAAAACTATCATACCAAATTTGAAATGGTTTGCAGTTTTGTAATCAATAACCTTAGCTCTAATGAATAGAGTAATAAAAAAATTAGAGTGGAGAGGACCTTTAAATTGAAATTGTCGAAATGTGTGCAGAAGTTAAAACTTAGAAAGTAGAGCTTTGTAAGTTCTGATACTAGGCAAAAAGATAATAAACTTAAAAGTCTATATTCAGGCCTACTTCGATTTTATTACGACTCAGAGTTATGATAATCGAATTAGTGGTGGGCATGTCTCGCTTATATTTCACATGTAATAGAAAATATTTTAGGAATACATTTAGTATTATATTTGGTCGTTTTCAGTTAAGCTGTAACCTATGCGGGTGTGACAGATTGTAAATAATTTTATGGTAAGTAACGTATATCATTTACCATAAAATTATTTTTAATTTATCCCACTTGCATAAATCACGGAGAAAACAGTTTAACTGAAACCGACCAACCAAATTACCTAAGTTACTTCTAAATATTTTCTATGCCAGGAGAAATAAAAATGAGACGTGTCCCACACTTATTCGATTGTCGTAAGTGTGAGTCGTAATAAGAGTGAGGTATGCCTCTATAATAATGTGAAAATGCTTTATTCCTAACAATGCAAGGCTCTTTTCAGCTGTACCAGGTACATTGTAGGACAAAATCTAATATTTACACTGTTAGAAGTTTACAAAGTATTTAGATTATTTGTTCAGACGAGGTAACTTGTCCCCCTTTAATGGAGAGAGAAAATACTTGAAAGGTTTTGGAAAGGAAAACTTCAAAGTTCTCAATTTTGTGTAACAGTCTCAATGTTTTTGTTAGCCACATTTATAAACACTTCATGTTATTGCAGATGATACTTGTGGTGGAGCCATCTTTTCAATTTTCTAGGAATAATAGAGTTAGCAGTTAAACTTGACTCATGTTTCATATCATAGTTGGTATTTTATTTAGATCTCAATAATATCCTGTATTACACTGCATGGAAGAAATGACTAAATGTTCAATTTGTCGAAATTTTTGATAGAGTTTAATTTATATGTTTTCATTGGGAAAATAACTTTAAAAAATTCAATAATTAATTAATGTACGAAAATTAGGTGATGTAATTGAATTTTTTTCTCGCTAAATTCCATCTTCCAGTCTTTCCAATACTCTACTCTCTTCCAATCATTTTATCTCCTTCATCTTCCAGTCCTTCCATCTTCTTCATCTTCCAATTCCTTCATCTTCCAACTCCTTCATCTTCCAACTCCTTCTTGTTCCAGTCCTTCATCTTCCAACTCCTTCTTCTTCCAGTCCTTCATCTTCCAATTCCTTCTTCTTCCAGTCCTTCATCTTCCAATTCCTTCTTCTTCCAGTCCTTCATCTTCCAATTCCTTCTTCTTCCAGTCCTTCATCTTCCAACTCCTTCTTCTTCCAACTCCTTCATCTTCCAACTCCTTCATCTTCCAACTCCTTCATCTTCCAACTCCTTCATCTTCCAAATCCTTCTTCTTCCAAATCCTTCATCTTCCATATACTTCTTCTTGCAGTCCTTCTTCTTTCATATCCTTCTTCTTCCATATCCTTCTTCTTTCATATCCTTCTTCTTCCAGTTTTTCTTCTTCCAGTCCCTCGTCAGTCTTCACTCGGTGAACATGTGGGTCGCTCCTCGTTGCCATCTTTCTCTCCTCTATAGTAATCTCCCAAATACTAATTTCACTTTTATAGATATTTGGTAATCTTGATCATTGAGATATAATAGAAATATTTGTGACGTTTAGAATAAAAAATTAAATGTTTTCATACAACATTGCATTTTTATTTATTTGTAAAATATATTTAAAATGTATGAAATTTTTGAAGTACCTCGTGGTGTAGATATCACTAATAATTTGATTAGTTATTATTTATCAGTGGTCCGTACTCCATCATATTGTGGATTATTGTTCAAAAACTTCGGATGATAATTAGACAAGTTTCGGCGACTCTATGCTTGACTTTTGAGATTTCGGTAGCAGATAATCTATACAATATGCATGTATACATTTAATGAATAGCATTGATTTAATAGCATTTAATTCGAATAGCATTGACTTTTATTTCAATCATTTAGGAAGAGTTATTATAAAATAGAATGTATTAAATTTCAAATAATCGCATGATTCCACATCTTCAATCTACAAGAAAAAGTATACATATAATATAAATAATTTAACATTTCTTTGAATTGTTATATACTTTTTTCTTATAAAATTGTCAATGAGGAACCATCCGATAGCTCAGTACGTACTCTAGTAGCTTATATGCATTTGTTCTGGAATAAAAATAGGCTATTCAATTCATACTCTTGCATATGATTTAAAGTCTCAAAGGATAAAAATCCTCTATAGTGACTGAACTTTGTTGACTACATTTCTTTTGAATGAGTACATTTGGATTTGTACTCTAGTGAGTTACGAATTATGGGTCAGTACCACATCTTCGGTCATATAAGAAAAAAAAACAATATAAAAATTATAATTATTACACAGTTTTATCTAATAATAATAATTTTTATATTGTTTCTCTTATATGACCGAAGATGTGCTACTGACCCATAATTCGTAACTTACCCTATAAATTGCAATAGCTTCTTAGTGGAATAAAATGAAATATTAATATTTAAGTATTACTTCATCAACTAGTCACAATTACCAGGTACGAATTAAGTACAGGATTAGTTTTTATTAAAGAACTAGTGTAGTTTCCCATCATAAATAACAGGTCAATTTATCAATTTATCACTCGTTATTAGGTTACTTTCAGTGAACTCAACTAAAATTTATTTTTCTGTATAGACTATAGAGTATATAGAATAATATATTTTATATATATAATACATATAAAAACGTAATAAAAACAGGGGAATTTAAATATCATAGCAATAAAACATAAAAAGTTGAATTTCATATCAATACAGTGTGTCCGCAAAAAATGTATCCACTGCCTTGAATCTGCATTATTCATCATTTCACGATAATATGCATAATATAGTGGTACCATAGATAAGATACGTAAATTAATATTAATATATTATAAATAGTACTTATAAAATATACTCGATGGCAGTGGATACATTTTTTGCGGACACACTGTATATTCCCGGGTATATCATAGTTACATTCTTCATGCATAATACCCGTTGTGTAAAAGCGGACACCAAATAAATAAATAAACACACTACGGTTATTATTAGGATAGAAGATAAACAATGAATATATTTTAATACTTATTTGATGCGCTATTTACTATATTTTCAAATCCATCCTAATAATAGCCGTAGTGTGTTTATTTATTTATTTGGTGTCCGCTCTTACACAACGGGTATCAAACATGAAGAATGTAACTATGATATACACGGCCCCACGGGAATATATTGATATGAAATTCAACTTCTCATGTTTTAACCACCTTTTTATCATAGAGTAATATGTATTTTATTATCTAAGAAATAAATCAGTCTATGCAGAAAAATAAATTGCAATTGAATTCACTAAAAGTAACCGAAAAATTGGTATTAATGAAGACCCGTTATTTTTAACGGGAAAGTACACTAGTTTAATATTAACTTTTAGAGACAACAACATCACAATCAATGTAGTTCTTTTGACCACAGTAACAATAACTAATTTACTCTGAAAATAAAGAGGCTATATTATCCTTCAGATGCTCTAATTCATTTGATATTATTTCAACTCCAGTAATTACATACTAAAGCACCAAGATAAACAGCGTAATTATTTTCTTTTGAATTCTCCCTTAAGGTTATGTGTGAAATAACACATCTGCCCGAGGTTATCGTCTCGATAGATAAAAGATAAGATCCTTTGTACTGAGGTATTGGCAGGAAGAGGCAACAAATTGGTTTCTTTCTGCTATAATACATGAAAAGAAAGAGAAATATAAAAAAAATACGAAAAAATTGATTACATTTAAATCAAGGCATTTTTTCAAAGAAGGAAGGTCATTCTTTTCTAAAAAGATGAATTTGACCCTAGCTGTGCTGTTTCAATTATCGAAGCTAATCTTATTGAAACACGTAAAAAAGCATACTGACCAGCCAAAATAGTCACTTCGATTGTTTTCTGACTGTATAAATTGCACCTGAAACATTTAAATGACTTTTTTCAGGATAATCGAATAACAAATTTAGAAAATGAATGAATGAATTATTTCAAGCAATAATATGAACCTGACCGTTGAAGTTATTTTTAAGAATCGATCTTTTGTATTTTAGAATGTCTATTAATCATCAGGAAAAATATTGACCATCCTATTCCTGATGATGGATAGATATTTTGAATCCCAATTACCTTAGTTTAATCGTAAAATATTTTAGTGGAATTATGAATCTTCCGTTCAGTTTTCGATCATATAAAAATGTAAAATGATATATTTTTATCATATATGATCGAAAATGTGGAACTGTACGATAACTCGAAGCTTACCCTACTACAGAGGATGAATTCTTTTACCTTTTATATCCATGTTAGAAGCTAAAAATACCTGACAGTCTATTCGGAAGATCCGATTAACTTTTTGTAGTAAATTCCCAAGCCGATCAGATACCTACTATCGGCCTCAGAATCTACTATAGGCCTGAAGTAATTTTAACTACAAGAATTAGTTAACTAAGAAATGCTTGACCCCATGAATAATTACCAATTAAGAGATAAAATATGTCCTTTAAATATAGAGCAACAAATAGAGAATTAATTCGAGTACAGACTTGTCTTATTATACGATTTCCAAAAGGGATATTCTAGGAACAACTTCGTACTATATTCCCTATAGTCTATGTATTCCAACTATGTCATCAGATATCTCAAAAGTAAGATAGGTATAGGACATCTCCTCTTAAAAGTATCACTTAAATAAAGGGTCAGTAGGTTTATTAAAGTGTTGAAGAAAGAGTCCCTTTATATTATATAGTATTGCCTAACGATTCCAATTTGTAATTTGGATGCTATGTGATTTTGCAAAATGTAATCCTAAACTGGAATTGTGTTGATGGACTAATAGTGTTAGTATTTCTCATTCAAGAAGACGATATGGTGAGAGATGTGGAGTAAGTCAATCCTATGCATCGTTAGGCTGGCAACTCTCCATGATCTGCTGCAGTAGTCTATGCAGTTACTTGTGTATTTTTAATGTTACTTATTCTTGGGTAGTGATACAATGTGTATTAACAATGTAACTTATTAATTCTTGAATATTGATACCGGGTATTATTAATGTTACTTATTTTTTGGTATTGATCCATGTGGCTAGATTTGACTTGCTAACTATATTTCTACGAAGTTCACATCTGTTACTTAAAAATTTAATTTTTCACTATAAATTCTTGTGATTTTAGGTAAGGTATTCCGATTAGAATAATTAGAATATAATCAATGCAATATATGGGCAATTTTCGTTCCCTATTAGTGAAAAAGGGAATTAATTGTCCCTAAATTGCAATCGGTGAAAAGAACTAACATTCGTTGTTTCCAATTAAGCTTACAGTAGTCATTTAATTAATTCAGAACACTTAATGCCATCTGATATTATATTGATAGCAATATTAGGCAGAGAGCTAAGCTCACAATAATTATTGGAGAGGAAGGTTTATTCGAGTGTCGCCATTTAATATTCAATATCCTGTTCCATTACATAGAAGTTAGAATATAATCTACTCTTACTTGAAATTAGATCTGATAGAAATGGTTAAAGTCCTTCCGAATGATGAGATGTAAGTAAAGTGATAAATTTACATTATTATATAACACGTTGTGACGTTGACTATGTATTGGTAAATTTTTTTATCATTATTTAATATGAAAATTTCTGATAGAAGAAGTGGTCAATATCTTAAACCTGAATTAAACTGTTGCAATGTGTACTTCAATTATCTCACTATTTTTACCATACACACACAGAGATACCCAGCTTCTCTCGCTATCATACACATCATACAGAAGCAATAACGTAAAATTGCAATTTTGGAAACGTCAGTTAGGCTAGACTGCGTAAGAGCATATGTAGTCAACGTGTCGAAGAAATATGAGAGTTTCCATTTTTTGTTCATTTATTTTCATGTAAATGCTAACAATATATCGCTATAGGTGACAGAGTAAGTTCCTAGTTATCGAACAGTTCCACGTTATGGATCATGTATGAAAAAAAATTATAATTATTATTTAACTTTTATATCAATTGGAATTATATAAATATTGAAATTCGAAATTATCGTGTATTTTCTCTCACATTATCGAAAATGTGGAACCGTCCGAAAACTCGGAACTTACAATGAATTGTTCACTTTTGACACTATAGTTCACAATGATATTTTGATGTTCTAGACAAGCTGAAGCAGTATATATAAGGTGGTATATAATAGCCAAGTTATTATATCACTCTGAACAAAATGGCCACTTGACATGACTGATGGCAGGGACGCCAAAGGAAATTATTAGGCAGTGTCCTACCTCCATTGTTGCTGGATGTAATAAAACATTGACAACTAGAACGGTATTCGTAGAGCGCATGCCTTCGTCGTCGCTTATAAATGACATTGACCATTCAATATTCCTTGAGTTATAAAGGACCTTGACGTTGACCTTTGACCCAATCTCTGCCAAATTTAAACCTAATGGTTCCTAGATAATGAATATTCGTCCCACCAGATTTCAGACAATTTGGTTGAAAAAAATTTCAGTTATAATTAAATAACCTTGACCTTGACTTTTGACCCGATCGCTCCCAAAATCTAATAAAATAGTTCCATGATAATGACCAATCGGTTGACTACTTTGTGAGTTATACGAATAGCAAGATCACAAATATATGAATGTCGGCCAAAACATTATGTTCCGCAATTTTGCAAGGGTGATAAAATAATGAAATAAACATTGATAATTTGGGAGGATTTAGGAGCTGTACAATGTACGGATATTATCGAGAAATATTCGGTGGGGCAATAAATTATATACTCTCCTAATCAACGATGGCCCACCATAACTTTCTCTGTTTTATAACAGATGTGCAATATTCTACGACAGTTGAAATAATCTTTCTAAGCAATTTGAAATATGTATAGTTTATTAATTATAGAATGATTAATAACATACGTTTATCTTCAGATGACAGCTAACTAAAATATGTTATAATTTAACTTATTCACTAGATTAATATGAATATTCTGCGGCAACTTCAGTGTTTCCAGGTCCTCTGCATCGTTTTCCTTTGGCAAGTACAGGGGTGAGTACCAACTTGCCGTAAAAAAATACTCTTATCATTCTTACACATAGTAATGTTCTAAAAACATAAATAATGTGTTTATCGGTTTATTTAAGTACATTATAATGTTGTAATGTATGTATGTACAGTAATCAAGTTTATTACAAAGATTTTGAATTTATTTAATCTTGTATAGTATATCGTAACAAATAGGATATATTCCGAGTTATTGGACGGTTCCTTATAATTCGATCATGTAAATGGAAATTTATAATAATTATATTTTATCTATTAATTTTATAGTTATTCATGATACCCGCTGGTATCATTAGAATAACGAATTAAATAACATTATATACCTTCTTATATGATCGAAAATGTGGAACCGTCCGATAACTCGAGACTTAACACAATAACTGCATCACGAGATATGACGGCAATGCCATACCTGCATCTTTTTTTATTTGTGTATGAACAGTTAAAAAACAAAAACAACAACAACAGCAACAACAACAACATATTTTTCTGATATTTCTAGTCATAAATATGTAATATATTTTTACAAATTAAATATAACAATTTTTATTCCTCACTTTTCCAACACTAGACTTATGCAGTATTTAATATATGTTGGAGAAAAATCTATTTTAAACAATTACAAAAATGTGTTCGCGTGTACCATTAGTGGTAGGTACATGATGCAGGTTTAGCCAGTTAGTCGTGTACCATATATGGCATGTGATGCAGTTTAAGTGTTACCCTAATGGTATCGTAGAAACCGATTAATGTTTTCTAAATTAAAATGGCTTCATGAAATTTATTGTCTGCGAGATCATAAATTAAATTCTTTTACTTGAAGAGATTCAGGTGCAAAAATGCATAGGAGAGAGAAAGTTGGGGGAAGTTTCTTTCTAGTTCCGTATGAGCCAATTTGAGTGGGAGAGAAAGTCTGGAACTATAAGAAGATTGGCAGGATTCTTTGCTCGTTAGTGCTTGTTGGAGGGGTTGGAGTGGAGAGGGGAGTCCTGGGGCTAATTTAGAGGGTAATGGAACAGAGGGAGAGGCATTTAATGCCCATTGTATGCTATTAGAATGGAGTGCAATAATTACTTGAAGGGAGACTGTATAATTGTGATATAGAGACAGGTATCTAGGTGCTGAAGATACATGCATCTAGGTGATGAAGATACATGCATCCAGGTGATGAAGATACATGAATCTAGGTGATGAAGATACATGCATCTAGGTGATGAAGATACATGCATCTAGGTGATGAAGATACATGCATCTAGGTGATGAAGATACATGCATCTAGGTGATGAAGATACATGCATCTAGGTGATGAAGATACATGCATCTAGGTGATGAAGATACATGCATCTAGGTGATGAAGATACATGCATATGGATAATCTTCATGGAATAATAATTAAAATAAAAACCAAATATTATAGAAAATAGTCACGAGGCTTAAGGAAGTATCAGAAGACACACGTGTTTTCATGTTTATTTTATGTCATGAGAAACTATTTCAGTCGATGCCAATTAAAAAATTGGCAGTGACTGTTTCATTTTCCTCTGATGATATTTTCGAAATAGAAGCAAATTGGTTTGGTATTCAGTTATTTCCTTAACTCCTTTATGCTCCAGATTAACTTGGACCTGGGAAAACAAGTGTGTGATTTTTTCCTTGTTATGAATAGGCAAAATGTATTTCTTTTGATAGATAACAAATAAGTTATAAATTGTTCTTCTAGTGTAAGCGCAAACATGTGACCTAATAAGTGAAATCTTATAGAAACTCTACAAATTTCTAACCGATCATTTGAAGAAAGTACCTTTTGGTTATCGCTCAATATATAATATTCGAAAGTGAAAAATATGTCCTTTTGGGACATAAATGGTTAACCTTTTGGTGGTTATTTTATATATATATGTGAAATATATAGATTATTTTAGAAACGAATTTATCCATACTTCGCTTGAAAATAAATATTAAGTCTTCTATCGTCTTAAAAATTGAAAAGCTTACAATGAATCTGAAAATACGATATAAAAACAACCTGAATAGATTATAGTGGTCATTATATTGATTGATAACAATTAGCATCCTCCTTTCGATTATAAACTTTAGTGAATATAAAGAGTTGATTATTATTAAGTACATGTGTAGGATTTATTTCACATTTATTTGAAATCAGTGTAGGAAATGAGAATTTTTCTTCACAATATATCAAATAGCTTCAAGTGTGATGATATTTGCTTAATATGATTTACACTTTTTGAAAGCCTATTGGAATGCATTTTAAAGCCTATTAGGAATATAGACGGGAAATTCCATTAAAGAAAAAGTATATGTAACTGCCAACAGAATATTGGTACTTGGAGTATCTGAAATTTAAATCTAAAATGATCAAATTATATTGAAGTTACAAAAGGATATGCAGTTAATATATTATTTACAAATTGGAATAAAAACGTATGATAACATATCAATTTTTATCAAAGAACTTATAAAAAGAAAATAATGAATAGTTTTTATTGAAATATTATCAGAAACTTATGATTAGATACTGAGCTGGAACAAGAAAATATTTTGCATATAAATCACAAATTATTTTTCTCATAAATAAATTAAGTTTAGTGACGAAATTTTCCTCCAACTTGAGTGAATTTATAATATTATATTTTGCATTGAATCATCGGTATAATTTCCTAGTTATTGACTGGTTCCGCATTTTCGATCATGTGAGAAATAGATTTATAAGTTTTACATTCAATTGGTTATTTTAGTTGGTATCCATGATACCTATAGGATGGATACAAATAAAAATAAAAGTTAAAATGTTACATTATAATGTTTTTATTATATAATCGTAAATGTGGAACCGTTCAATAATTTGGAAAGTACCCTATAGCTACCATAAAAAGTGGATGAATTTTCATGAGCTTCCGGAACTTTTGAAAAGTCGATTCTCATTTGAAATTAAAATAATAAACATAGTTTATTAATTGAACTAAAAGCACTAAAAAAAATAAGTAAACCTCTCTCCTTAATAATAGTCTAATGAGGTAGATATTATTTTATCACTAATATTATATATTAAATTGACTATTGAAGGCAACAATAAAGTAAAGAGGAATTAAAGGAACGTAGTTAATGTGGAATTAATGATCTGTCTCCATACCATTCAGACATACGGAAGAAATACCTACCGTGTTTACCTTTTCTAGGGCCAATTAGGGGCGAGAGGATTAGCTTGAATATCATTTCAAGAAAGCATCAGGAAATGTTTATTTACTATTTTTGCAGGTTGAAGGAAACGAGAAAATAGAACAGGCTGCTTGCTCTCTTTTAACTAAAATGTTTTATACTTCTGAAATGAAGAATTTTATTTCTATGATATTTTAAAAACTGTTTCTTTCTAATGATAATTAAGGTAATGTGTAGTTATTTTTTATAGAGAATTTGAATTACAGAAGAGAATTATATCACGAAAAAGGGTAAGTTCTAAGTTATCGGATGGCTTCACATTTTCGATCATATAAGAAATATGTATAATAAGAATTATTTAATTTTTATATTTTTTATGTATGAACGAAAATGTGGAACCATCCGATGAGTTGGAACTTACCCTAATCAATTCCTTTAAACTATTTAAGTTGAATCGGATTTATCTTATTTTTTGATGTTGGAGAGTAATTAAAGTAGTCAGTTGATACTTCTGTCTAAAATGATACATCTGTCTTAAATGATACTTCTGTCTAAAATGATACATCTGTCTAAAATGATACATCTGTCTAAAATGATACATCTGTCTAAAATGATACATCTGTCTAAAATGATACTTCTGTCTAAAATGATACTTCTATCTAAAATGATACTTCTGTCTAAAATGATACTTCTGTCTAAAATGATACTTCTGTCTAAAATGATACTTCTGTCTAAAATGATACTTCTGTCTAAAATGATACTTCTGTCTAAAATGATACTTCTGTCTAAAATGATACTTCTGTCTAAAATGATACTTCTGTCTAAAATGATACTTCTGTCTAAGATGATACTTCTTTGTAAAATGATACTTCTGTCTAAAATGATACTTCTATCTAAAATGATACTTCTGTCTAAAATGATACTTCTGTCGAAAATGATACTTCTGTCTAAAATGATACTTCTGTCTAAGATGATACTTCTTTGTAAAATGATACTTCTGTCTAAGATGATACCTCAGTGTAAAATGATACTTCTGTCTAAAATGATACTTCTGTCTAAATGATACATCTGTCTAAAATGATACTTCTGTCTAAAATGATACTTCTGTCTAAAATGATACTTACATCTGAATAAAATGATACTTCTGTCTAAAATCATACTTCTGTCTAAAATGATACTTACATCTGAATAAAATGATACTTCTGTCTAAAATGATACTTCTGTGTAATATGATACATCTGTCTAAAATGGAACTAAACTAGAACTAGGTATTTCTCTTTACTAGTTTTGCGAGTGAATCTGTCTAAAATGATACTTCTGTCTAAAATGATACTTCTGTCTAAAATGATACATCTGTCTAAAATGATACATCTGTCTAAAAAAGCAGTTTCTTTAAGATTTTACATATAGTTATTTCTTTTTATTCACTAATATTTATTAACTATATTGTATATGTATAGCATAAAATATTTATTAAATAGCAAAATTATTCACGGGATAAATAATAATTTCTATAGTTCAATATTTTAAGTAAATTCATCCAAATCTCCATTTTCTATTTACTAGTTTTGTAAGTATTAAACTAGAACTAGGTATTTCTCTCTACTAGTTTTGTAAGTAAATAAACTAGAACTAGGTATTTCTCTCTACTAGTTTTGTAAGTAAATAAACTAGAACTAGGTATTTTTATCTACTAGTTTTGTAAGTGAATAAACTAGTACTAGGTATTTCTCTTTACTAGTTTTGTAAGTGAAAAAACTAGTACTAGGTATTTCTCTTTACTAGTTTTGTAAGTGAATAAACTAGTACTAGGTATTTCTCTTTACTAGTTTTGTAAGTGAGTAAACTAGAACTAGGTATTCCTCTCTTTGATTCAGTGATTAAAAGATTAACACCAAAGCTATCGGATTAAAGTTTCGGAAAAGCATCGTATTTGAATGCGATGTAATTATTAGATTTCGATTGGAATATATTGTATATCTATAGTGTTGAATATAACAGTAAAGGCTTTCTATTGAATTGAACACTTTAATAATAACCGATAGTATTGTATAAAATGATCAGAATTGATATACTCAATGCGTTTCTAAAATTCGATACCCTGTATATGTGAATAGAAGATTCTTACAATGGAGAATACCCATTGAATTTATATATTGATTTCATTGTTTAGTAGAACTGTTATTTCTAATGATTCTCAAAATATAGATTCGAATTTACTATCTTTGTATCTATATATGTTTTTCACTAGGGTTAAGTTACAAGATATCGGACTGTTCTATATTTTCGATCATATAAGAAAAAAAAATGATATTATTTATCTTAAAATATAAGTGGTTTACAATAATTATTATATACTTATTTCTTACGTGATCGAAAATATGTTAACTTATCGCTCTTTTCATGTTCTCAACAGGTCAAAGGTCACCTCGAGAAGTCAGTTGCAGATTCTGGACAGTCTTCTTACCAATTATGACAGGCGAGCAACACCCACCAACCACTTCAGTGAGTGGTATTAGGGGCGTGTCCTAATAATGAGTAGGGGCGTGTCCTAATAATGAGTAGCCTTACACTCATTTTTTAGAACCAATCACACAATTTCTATAGTCTTTCCCGCAGAGCATGAAACATTAGGTACCAGTTAAATAAAGGACATTATCTTCACTACTGACGAATATTGACAATAATTAGAATAATCGACAAGGGAAATGATAAGAATTGTTAATAATACAAACTACAAGATAAGATACCATTCCACAGAGATGGCACGTCACATAACACCAACGTGCACTCATGCTCACTATATTAGATCATGTCGTAGCATTGTCTCTAAAGGTTGCTATCATGTTTCGAGTCTATATTATCTATGTGAACTCAGGCACAATTCGACTGTAAATGCATTGGAGCATAGGATCGAACAGGATTAATCAACACTATTATAATATGTAGGGTAAGTTATAACTTATCGGACGGTTTCATATTTTAGATGATACAAAAGATTTAGTTAAGTTATGAATTATAGATCGGTTTCACATCTTCGGACGGTTTCATATTTTAGATGATACAAGAAAAGTAAGTTTAATTATGAATTATCGGTCGGTTTCACATCTTCGGTCATATATGAAAAACCTCGTAATTTCCCCTTTATAATAATTATAATTGATCTTAATAATTGATCAAAATTGTGAATGCATCCTACAACTCGGATGTCATACCCTATCATAACGATCATCTTGGAATGAGATACGCATACGTAGTAATTAGATGACTGCATTATTATTCTCATTTGAATATTGCAGTAATATAGTAAACAAACATTCATCAGACAAAACAAACCTCATTACAATGAAGAGATTGAAGAAGAACCCGGATAAGGAAGTATAGTGGGGCCATAGAAGATTAAAGTGGCTTTCTTGCTTTTGACAGTCCCCGCCATAATTTTTCTCTGGGAAGAACATAAACTCTTCTGCCATTTTATACTCGATTTATTTTAATTATAGAAATGTACAAAGGTGGAGAGAAATTGACTTCAAAATCTGTAAATTTAATCTTAGTCGTTTACCATTGAATGATTATATTTAATTATATACGAATTATTATATACATTTAATTAAGTAAATGATTTATGAATTTAAGAATAATAAATTTAAATATAATTCTGCTTGTAGTTGCAAGACGCTACAAAAACAGTCTAATGTAAATGTCTTCATAATCACTAACTTAATTCAAAGAGAGAAGACAATCTGTTACAATATTCATATTCTAATTCATCATGGAGATGTTAAATTTCTCATTAAATCCAAAGTTTAAATGCTAAATTTAAAATGTAGTTTTTCAATTGAGGAGACGAAGAGCATTTCACGCTGTGCCCCCGTTAGAGTCTCCGTTTATTCAATTGTCTACATCAGATGGGGCAATTTGGTCCCCTCGCAACAAAGGGGGTTGATTAAACACTCTAAGGGGATTTTAGGGAAAGTCAAAACAAGGGCACGAGAGATCTAAATTGCTGAGAAATGCAGTTTGCTTCTTTGGAGATTGAATGGGAGCTTTATTCTCTCTGGAGTGTAATCTTTGTAATGCACCTTATGATGCAGTCAATGAAATTATTATATCTCTATTCAGAAAAAAAAGGTATTTTTATTCCAGCATTATTGCGATGATTAGTAAGGTGAAGAAAATTATCTTCCAAATCAATAAAATTAATCTTAGTCTTTTACCATTGCATCAGTCATGGCTTACTTTATGTAATATTAAGTAAGCCATGGATCAGTAAATTAAAAATGTCACCTTTTCGATCATATAAGATTGATATAATTCAACAGTTTAACTCGTTATTAAATAATGTATGGTATTTACATATTTTCCTAAATGTGGATCCTGTCAATAACTCGAAATATACCCTATTCCATAGTAAACGTATAAATATATATGAACGACAGAAGTTTTAATATCGATTCTCATTTGTAAATTGCTTGTCCTTAGAAAATTGAATAATTACTAAGATCTCTTTAATTCTACTAAAAAACTATTAGAATAAATTAACCCAAATACACTAATATGAACTGTCTAATGTGATACATTTTCTTCTTATTTACCGTTATACATTTATACCAATGTATAAAGGATCCTTTAAAATACCAATTTCCGGCTAGTGACTCCGTTTTACTGAATCTCGAACGATTTATTCTGTTCAATTCAATGAAAGTTAATTTTATTGTTTTATATTCCAAGGAGTTACTTCACTTTGTAAATTCTTCTCAACTAAAGTATATTTAAAAAGAAGTATAAATTGTGAAGTAATGTTTAACAACAGCCTGATAAATTATTATCCTCTTTAGATATGAAAAGTTAATCAGGTTTCCTTATTTTACCCTATAAATAGTTTGCTGTTACATCAATTTTCTTTGTAAATTCACTAATCTCACTATAATCCATGTTGTCTGAGATCAAACATTGCTATAGTCTGTTTGAAACATGAAACATAAATATAGCCAATTTGAAACATGAAACATAGCTAGCCAGTTTGATATGAAACATCGCAGCTTGTTTCAAATCATCAAAGAGTTTCTTGATTACAGAATTTCTTCGCAGTTCAAAAAACTGTTATATTTCAAGATATTTCTTATGTTATATTTCATGTATTTATTACTTCACTGCATTAATTTTAAATTACTCTGTGATTAGTGCATTGCTCTTTTTACAGATAATGCCACAACAGTAACATGTGAACTGTACATAAGAAGTTTCGGGTCAATTGACCCAAGTTCTATGGTGAGAATAAAATATACGCATGAGCTATAAACTTTTTCTCCATAAAATGAAACATTATTAACAAAACAATCCTTTATTATATTTGAATTATTCGTTGAAAAATATATTAGAATTTATTCTATAATGAGTTTATAGACTGTGGAAACAAAGGTTTATTGTTCCAGAGTACTAATAGACTAAGCTTTACACGATTTAAATAGATATTATGTATAATTAACTCATTTAACAATATAGACAATCTCTTTGCAGGATTACCAGGTGGACTTATATTTAAGGCAGACTTGGCATGACGAAAGACTTCGACACATGGAGTTGAACCAACCTCTGGACCTCAATGATCCAGAACTGGTGAAAGCCATTTGGAAACCTGAGGTGTACTTTCCGAACGCCAAAGACGCTGAGTTTCAATTTGTGACTGTGCCGAATGTTCTTGTTCGAATAAACCCTGAGGGGGAGATCCTATATATGCTCAGGTGGGATTTAGATATACATAACTTTTAGGAATTTTTCGTATGTTGATTTGTATTTTGGTCGAATAAATTCTTGAAAGGATGATGAATATTTTGTTATGAAAATCAAGGAAATTATCAACTTTATAATTAAAATTGATTGAAATGATTTTTATTTATATTTCAATTTATTTACGGAATTGAGGGCAATACAGTAATATCACGAGAGATTCACTTTATCAAAGATATTTAATTTCACCTGAAATTTATGCAAAAACTATAGCTATAGCTACGCAGATCCTCCACATTGTGTAATGAAATTTCTATCTGAATAGTTCCGCAAGAAATATAATAGAAGAATGTTCAGAAAGTACTTATTCACTGGAAAGTTTTAATGGATAATACAGGAGTTAAAAGAAACTTATAAAATCCTTCATTTTATTAAAGTTTAAGCTTAAGTTTTAATGGGTTATTTTGGAGCAACTTTTTCAATTCATTCATTAGAGAGTGTAAGGTTATTTCCTTAGTAAATAAAGTTACCATTTCACTACAGGCTGAAACTACTCTTCTCTTGCATGATGGAACTCTCAAAGTTTCCTTTGGACACCCAAGTCTGCACCATGGAAATAGCAAGCTGTGAGTCAACTTTTTGTGGTTTAGCTATTTTGTTCAATGAAGACTAGCCATAAATATAACTGTGTGTTGACTTTTAAGTGACTATAATTTGGACGAGAAATTATGTATGTGACTAACTGAAACTATATTAAAGTCAATCAAAAGATTAAATTCACATTCTGTTCATTATACAGTTTTCCTTGAGTTTGGCCCATTTCAAAATGTTTCTTTTAAAATTCTGACAAACGATAATAATCTGGTGCCAATGACTGTATAGTAGGTAATAATTTTCACAGCTGATAATAAAGCATACTTAAATGATATGTTAAACATGCAGATATACCCAAGAAATACCTATACAATATACAGGACTGTTCAGGATGCTGAAAACATCAATCAAAACATCAAGTTAATGTGGCTCGATGTGAGCAGGTTATTCGTTATTTCTTAGAGTAATTTAGGTTAGCTGGACAGTTTTTTTATGTCGCAGTAATGACCTCTCTTCATATCAATATATCCTTCTTAGAAGGGTCTTCGTGATTCGAATAACTCGAATATTGTAAAATAGTATGTATCCAGAATCTCAAATAGTGGCAAGGTGTCGGAAATAGGATTATATCTTGCCGAGGAAACCTCATAAATTAGATGGTATTTATTTGGCATGCTATTTAGACATTTTTCAGCTATATTTCTTTCTTTATGTTATATGAATTACGTTGGGGAAAAATATTAGCAGGATTATAACTTGGATATATCTTGACACTGTAATGATTTACACGATGGGAGATAGAAAGAAAACGTGTTCTTATTTGTCATTCTGAAATAAATTTTATATGCGAAACTTTTGTTTTGTTAAGACGTTCCATATCTTCGATCAAAAAAGAGAAAATACAGGATACCTACCTATCAGTCATCCTGAATACTAATTAAAATAAAATTTGAATAATTATTATATTTCTTATATGATCGAAAATGAGGAAATGTCCGATAACTCGAAACATACCCTTTATATTCGAAATAATAAGGTAGAGGCTTGCGTTCGAAATTGTCTTCAATGACTATTCATTCTGCCTAAGCGTAATTTCCAACCTGCAATACTCTTACAAAGGTCTTTCCTGCTTTAATTACCCGCATTCCATTTGTTCATTCTTTTCAGTTTCTAAAACTGTGAAAGAACTCGTACTGCAATGGAAGCAGACACCAAAACCCATCAAAATGTACCGGTTTTTGCGAATGCCGCAGTTTCGAATGGAAAAAATTGTGGCGACGACTTGTCAAGAAGCCTTCCAAATTGGTGAGAATTTCTAGTAAATAATTTTCTTCCAAAATTGGTGAGAATTTCTAGTAAATGATTTTCTTCCAAATTGGTGAGAATTTCTAGTAAATGATTTTCTTCCAAATTGGCGACAACTTACTTTATAGTTTGTATTATATTAAATTGGACCAATATTCAATTATCCATTTTATGTGAAAAAGGAATACCATAAGATCTAACTTATTTATTTAATTTCTGGTAGGTAATTATAGTTGTCTGGTGGCTGAGTTTTACCTTCACCGAGCCGTGGGTTTTTATCTGGTGAAGTCGTACCTTCCGACTATCCTCGTGGTGGCCATTTCGTGGGTCTCCTTTTGGATGGACGTGGATTCAGTGCCTGGAAGAACAACTTTAGGGATAACTACACTACTTACAGTTTCAACGGAATCGTCTGGTGAGATTGTAATGTAAACAAATTGTTAGTTCATTAAGATGAGATTTGTTAGTACATGTTAGAACATACAAGTATTTATTTTAGAAAATGAAAGCTAGGTTTTTCTGGTGTATCGAGTTAAAACATGTACTTTAACAGAATAATATATCAAGCGATAAAAATACAGAATAGAATAGTGGTAAGGAGGAAAAATATTAATAAATTTCAATCGTTTTTCTACTTTAATACTAAACCAAATCTACTCAATAATAACCAATTATTTCAAAGTAATTTGAAAAATTATATATGCAAGACAAAGCTAAAAAAATAGATCACATCAAATAATGAAATAATTGAAATCTAAATGACTGTAACCACACACAAAGAACATTCTTAAATTTAATTCTTTGTCTATAAGTAGCCTCGTATCACAACTGCCTATTATAGTATCTTGAAGTGTTGGCTTATGTAGAGGTGTCTTTTAATATTAATAGTAATATATTAGTTCTACAATGTTATGTAATAAGTTCATATTTTTCTTAGAGCCTGGAGAGGATTTTTCTTATTTTTTTTCTTACAGAATCAAAATTCGAAAATAGGATATCTTTGATAACTCTGAACATTTTTATTTTAAAGCCAACTACTGGTTTCAAAGAATCACTTTTTGGTTAAACAATAAACTCAGTATCGATAAACATTCAACGGCGAGTTTTTTATATAAAATCTTGACTTTCAATCTAGGATTAACACTCAATTACAGAAAACCCGCAGTAGTCGAACCGCGGGCATTTACCGACTGAAAGTGACTTGTCAATTACAAATCCGACGATATAAATCTTATGAAACGTAAATTATAGAGAGGAATTTTTTAAAATTTTTAAAATCACAAACGTAAATCGACCCAAAATTATTAAATTACTTTAAAATAATTTGTTATTTTTGAATAGTTTTGGTTCAGAATTATAGTAGAAAAATGATTGAAAATTATTTAATAGTTTTCTTCCTTACCACTATTCTATTTTATAATTTGATTGTTTGATACATTATTCTGTTAAATTACTTGTTTTGTAACATTAGAGTGTGTCAATATCCATTTTACGAAAATTTGTCGACTAAACGTCTTGTCGACGAAAAGTCCTGTCGACGAAACGTCTTGTCGACGAAATGTCTGTCGACGAAACGTCTGTCGACGAAACGTCTGCATACCCTATAATTAGTTGAACAATGTAGTATATACGTTTATTTTCAGGAATTCAAAGTGACTTACCACAAGTTTCCTATGTGAAGGCCATAGACGTCTGGATGGGAGCTTGCACTGGTAAGTTTCAATTTCTTGAAGCCTCTGTGAGCTCCTCTAACTTTTTTCAATCTATATGGATTTCTGATTTTGTTGTTACGATGAATTTTCATTCAACTCGATTATTTTTGAAGAATCAATGAACATGTCAGTCCATGACAAACTACAAATATCTGCCAAACCATTCAAGCATTCTCTAACTTTTCAAACATTCTTTTCGTATTTGTTCTTTCTAATTGAACAAACAGAGCCATTCGTTCTGAATGTAAAACACTCGCAGCCTGCCAATTCTAATTTTTCCAAAAGGACTACTCTTAAGAGAGGATTGCGAGATGGCAACAAAATCTGTATTTTTTCATCCAAATACAAGATACTTAAACCTAATCTCTTCGGAAATTGGTTTTGAAAATGAATGAGAGTCTGTGGTTTAAAATTCCATTGGCTCGTTAGGCCTCCGTTAGTCTCTTTTAAAACTCATTCAAGCTTCCATAGTTCTAGTAAAACTGAATGAGAATTCATAGACACTTGTTCTGTGGGAGCATAAAAGTGATCTATATAATGTGAATATGAATTGATCAATAGAGTTCATTCAGGTTGAATGTAAGGAAATTGAGATCAAAAGAAACCCTATTTGATTATTCATTGGACAGAATGCTGCAGATAGGCTTTATAAATTAAATTTTAAATCTTTTGTAGTCCAAAATTGACAGTGAAGTTAATAATAGAACCTCTTCTTTATCTCGATAAACTGTTTTTTCTTTTCTTTTCCAGCTTTTGTTTTCTGTGCATTACTTGAATTTACATTGGTAAATTATCTTTGGCGTCGAAATTGCCCAATTAATTCCTCAGACGAAATATTGAAGTCCATGTGCAGGGATGGACGAAAATCTCGCTGCTGTGAGCCTCACCGTTGTACATCAGATAAAACTGATAAGCAAAATATTCCAGAAAGATATTTGTATTCTAAGAAAAACTTAACCCATCAAAATATTGGTGGAGTGAAATCTTATGACAGTGAAGGAGTGAATATCCACCGGAGGAAGGTGGGTAAAAAGATGAGGGAGGATGAAAAGGAACAAAAACAGGAGGAAGCAACAGAATCTCTTAAGAGTGAAAAAGATAACAGTTGTATCATCTTTTCTAATGTGTCTGATGGCTGTTTTAACAGTGATACTAAAGTTCGATGGGTGAGTCTATTATACCTATTATATATTCAACCGTTTATATGATATGAGATTTAAGTTTCAATTTATATGATAAAATAAAATTCATCAAAAGATGTTTTCATCTGGAAATATATTCAATAGCAATTGAACAAATCTACTCCTTTCAATATTGAAAAACGTGCATACGATTTCTCCCCGTTTCTTAAATTTAATATCCTTTGTATTTGCGTAAACAATTTGTTCTTATGGTAATTTCTTTGTTTCAGACTGAGAATAGCTGTCGAACGGATTCATCTCCCAACAAACGCTGTGGCAGTTCAAATCTTATCGGAAACAAGGAATCCCAAGCCGATAATGTTTGTCTTATAACCGAAGCTTCTGCGGTGAACAAAAGTGGTCACTTGTTTTCCGGTGGACTAAGTAGGGCTCGCAAGGGAATACTTAGGAACTACACCGTCCAAGATTTCGGCACTGTTAAAACTGTAATTGTTTCTCAGGATTTGGATCGTAAAGGGAATTTGAAGACCATCCGGAGCAGTTGTTCGAATCCAGAAGGCATGACATTTTTGTTATCGGATTTCAATAAAACAGAAAAGGATACAGAGGCTAACGGTACATGGATTGACTTAAATGATAGCAAGCCAACACAAAAGAACAATCGTGAAAACGCTGACTGTGATCCTAAAAATCGGAGTATCGAAAGAGATTGTCCTGCTCTGGATGATAGCGATAATGACGAGGCTTCAGAGTTACTTCAGGATACTTCAGTATCTTTCAGAATTGGTTCATTACCTGATGAAAGATATCATGCCAGGGGAGTGGAGAAGAAACCTATAAAATGTTGGAACAGCAAAGATTGCGCACGCAAAATAGACAAGTACAGTCGGGGAATCTTCCCAATGCTCTTCGGCATCTTCAACATATTTTATTGGACTTATTATTCATAGATATCGAATATTATAATTACGATAAAAGATATACAATATCAAGTTATTAGTATGAGAAAGTATATATGTATATCCACTAATTACTCATTATTTAAATTGTATATTTTGTAACATAAGTGATAACTACAGAAAAATTATTCATATCAAGCGTATTCTTAAAGCGTATGTATAAATAAATATATATCTAGTTAGAATGTGCGATACTTTTTAATGTCCTTTACTATTTAGTTTCAGTTCATTCTTTCTTGAATATAACATTTAGAATGTCCTAATAGATTAGCTTATCAAAGCTATTTAATAAATTTATCAAAGCTATTTAATAAATTTATCAATGATATTCGATAATATGAGTGATAATCGATTAGTTTGTCAACGATTTCTATTTAATGTAATAACGAAGAGAAATTTCTGTCACTTGAAGTCATAGAATCCTATCAGCAGATTAATTCATAAAGGCAGTAAATTGTAAACCTTAACGCATGATTTATCTAAGTTATATTTTTCTAATTGTAACAAAGAGACTTCAGGAATATTCCCGAATCTTAGTAATCTTAGTACACACAAAAATATATAGTGGGTAAGAATTAAAGTGAAATAATTACTAATATTTCATGACCCAAACACAATAACATTCCCTCCAGATAATATAAATGGTAATTCAGTAAATAGTGAGGAATAAATTGTCTTAGAGAAATAAATATGGTTTATTGTTTAGTTCAATTTCTTTCTTTTGCAAATATCGATAATTTTTACTTTACCTTCATTCTCCTTTTGATATATAATAAATATTAATATATATTAATAGATATTACTATTTAATGATAAATATTAATATCTGATAATAAATATTAATATCATTCTGTATCCTTTGCCTGAATAGGTTACCTCTCTGAGCTTGAAAACATTTATATGTATTATATGTTGTAATATTTACATATTTTTATCTATGTGGTAATGTATTGTGCAATAAAGATTTATTTATTTATCAGATATTTATTTGAATTAGTATTAGCAATATATCACTAGTAATAAACTGTATAATAACGAAAATAATCTCTGATTTTTTTGTCATATCTCATTATAATTTTTCTGTTTGTAATGGATATTGTGTAAAGTATGTTATAAGAGTAAAAAAATACTCATATATTTTTAATTAATAAATTGGAAACGTGGTAAAGGGATTATAAGATTATAAGAACTGATAAATGTATGTAATATAATTTGATTAACTCCTAGATAAATGAATAAAATAACTATTGAATTGTTGACAATTTCTTTTTTTCCTTCTTTCTAATTGCTTATAAAGTTATGCAAACTGAGACTTAAATGATTTATATATAACATTGCAGATCAATTTGCCAGTAATTAAAATTCCTCAGAATGCAATGGCGTAATTTGAAAGCACTTTGCGTGAATTTCCATTTTCCCTTTTCCTTTTAAAATAATCTTTTAATATTTTATTTTTTAACATATGGTAAGATTTCTGAATGCATTTTTAAAAGGTTTCTTTAAATTATATTAATATCTTTTAGGAGTTACTTTTTGCACATTTTTTACAGTCCTTCCTGCCTGAGCGAAGACTTTCTGTAATATCACTGGAACTTTACTAAAGGACTTGATAAATGCCTATCTTATATATCTTTATGTTTTTTTAATTATCAATGAAGTTATCTTAATCATAAGTACGATAGTAATATTGTTTCAGTTTGTTTACCTATTACATATTTTTCTCTGATTAATTTGTTCCTATAAGGAAATATTAAACTGTAAATGTAATTTGGTAATATGTGAGCCGGATCTATTTTATTAAACTTATCAATAAATCATAGAATTTTAAGTTCCTGTATTTAATAAAAGAAGTAAATCATTCCTGCGTTTCAATAATACGGTACAGAAAGATAAATGAAATAATTCTTTGAGTAGTTCAACTCTAAAATTTCTATTATAATATGAGGCCTTTTTTTGAAGAAAAATTAATATAGTTCACCTTTAAAAATAAATATCATATATTTTGTACGACTTTATATATTAGACATGCAATAATATATTACTCTAATATATATTAGGGTAATTTCCAGTCATCAGAAAACTCCACACTATCGATCATACTAAAGAGGTGTAAATAATAATGATTATTTAACTTTATTTTAATCGGCATCCATTAAATTATTATAATATGCTTATTTTTATACATGTTATCATAAATATAGAAACATCCCATAGTTCAGAACGTACTCTAATTTAGAAATTTATCAAACTTTTTTTTACCAAGAAAGGAACCTGTGTGGGTTACATTAAATATTTATTTTTATATTCATAAGTTGTGCACATGTGAGTATATTGCTTCCATGTGCATGTACATCAGCGTTCAAGCCGCTACTAAAAATCTTTTCAATTAAAAGAGAAATAAAGAATAATAAAGAACTCATACCCATCGCGTATCGAAGAAAAGTTAATTTGAATATGTTTAAAAACATCATGAATACCAATAAATTATAAATTCATAAAATACTGACACAATTCAATAGTTTTAAAAGGAGATTTGTAAAATTGAGAATTTAAGAAGGATATTTTAAAGGACAGTAACTGTTTCTCTGTTATATTTAAACACATTATTGGAATTCTTAATTTTGGAAAATTCTTCACATTATTTAAAAAAATTATTCAATTCATTTTTATATTGCTGTAGTATGAAAAATATTTAATTGCTGTGGAATATTATCAAAACAAAAAGTTATACATTAAAATCTAAATTTTTAATCATGATGATGAAGATCATTTGAAAGATGTTAGATAACATTGATATCAGAATAAAAATACTTCAGTCAATCTCAGTTTAACGCAAGAGAATGGAAGTCAACATAGAAAATATTCAGGGATAACTGAATTAAAATTTGAAATTTCGTAATAATTTCAATAAACAATTATTATTTACCTTAAAGTTTAATTGAGCTGCACAAAGTTGCAGAAAGAAGTTAAATTAAAAAGAATCTTTAAAAATAGATTTTCAGCTGTCCATTTGATAAAACTCTACGGAGATTACAAATAATATTTCAGTTACCCTCTCACAGGAGCACCGTAGAGAATATCATAGAAAATTAATGATGAAATGTCATAGAAAATTAACGATGTATAAGTCGTATATATTTTATACAGCCCATTTCAGACATAGTAAAAGTAGAAAAATTTATCCTGATCTATTGGGTAAGTTCCAAGTTCGGACAGTTCCACATTTTCGGACACGTAAGAGCAAAATATATAATTATTGAAATATATGTTTAATAATAATTATTATATACTTTTTCTTCATTGTTCGAAAATATAGAATCGTTTGGTAACTCGGAACCGACTCTTGTTAGGTTTGTAAATGTTTATGACTAATTTAATTGACTCATGTATATTAAAACTTATTAAAATTAATTAACATCTTAATAAAAGAATTAAACTAGTATGAACAATGGATTCAACCTTAAATATCTAAAATGGTAATAATCATGAGATATACTCTATATACAATGAATATTCCTTCAAATAACAGTTACGCACACTCGATTTCTGTGTTTGCGAACAAAAATATCCAACATACTATAAAACACGAACAGTTTTGATTATTGTCTCTGCGAAAAAAAATCAGACAAATGATTGCCTAAAATATGCAATAACAAAATTACGCTGTATTCAAATTTTCAAAATATTTCATAATTATCAAACTTAAATTGTTATCTATATATATTTATTTTGTCACCATCAATATATTTTATTTGCTTGCAACATTGTCCGATTTTATCAATACTTTATTATGAAAAGGATGAACTGCAACATCGATAAATTCAAAGCAGCATCCAAAAAGTTTTGAGGTACTGTTTTATGAAAAGTTCAGCCAAAAATCCTGAACTTTAACGAATTTTTTGATGCTTTTGGACTCGTGTTACAGAACAGAAATAGATATACTGCTTGCTCTTGTTTAAAAATAAGGAACGGAATTGGGACTGATGGAATTCAATTTAATATCATATGAATGCTGTGTTAACACTTCCCTTTGATAAATGAATGGAGTGTTAACACTTCCCTTTGAAAAATGAATGGAGTGTTAACACTTCCCTTTGATAAATGAATGGAGTGTTAACACTTCCCCCTGATAAATGAATGGAGTGTTAACACTTCCCTTTGATAAATGAATGGAGTGTTAACACTTCCCCCTGATAAATGAATGGAGTGTTAACACTTCCCTTTGATAAATGAATGGAGTGTTAACACTTCCCTTTGATAAATGAATGGAGTGTTAACACTTCCCTTTGATAAATGAATGGAGTGTTAACACTTCCCCCTGATAAATGAATGGAGTGTTAACACTTCCCTTTGATAAATGAATGGAGTTTTAACACTTCCCTTTGATAAATGAATGGAGTGTTAACATTTCCCTTTGATAAATGAATGGAGTGTTAACACTTCCCTTTGATAAATGAATGGAGTGTTAACACTTCCCTCTGATAAATGAATGGAGTGTTAACACTTCCCTTTGATAAATGAGTGGAGTGTTAACACTTCCCTTTGATAAATGAATGGAGTGTTAACACTTCCCTTTGATAAATGAATGGAGTGTTAACACTTCCCTTTGATAAATGAATGGAGTGTTAACACTTCCCTTTGATAAATGAATGGAGTGTTAACACTTCCCTTTGATAAATGAATGGAGTGTTAACACTTCCCCCTGATAAATGAATGGAGTGTTAACACTTCCCTTTGATAAATGAATGGAGTGTTAACACTTCCCTTTGATAAATGAATGGAGTGTTAACACTTCCCCCTGATAAATGAATGGAGTGTTAACACTTCCCTTTGATAAATGAATGGAGTGTTAACACTTCCCTTTGATAAATGAATGGAGTGTTAACACTTCCCTTTGATAAATGAATGGAGTGTTAACACTTCCCTTTGATAAATGAATGGAGTGTTAACACTTCCCTTTGATAAATGAATGGAGTGTTAACACTTCCCTTTGAAAAATGAATGGAGTGTTAACACTTCCCTTTGATAAATGAATGGAGTGTTAACACTTCCCTTTGATAAATGAATGGAGTGTTAACACTTCCCTTTGATAAATGAATGGAGTGTTAACACTTCCCTTGATAAATGAATGGAGTGTTAACACTTCCCCCTGATAAATGAATGGAGTGTTAACACTTCCCCCTGATAAATGAATGGAGTGTTAACACTTCCCTTTGATAAATGAATGGAGTGTTAACACTTCCCTTTGATAAATGAATGGAGTGTTAACACTTCCCTTTGATAAATGAATGGAGTGTTAACACTTCCCTTTGATAAATGAATGGAGTGTTAACACTTCCCTCTGATAAACGAATGGAGTGTTAACACTTCCCTTTGATAAATGAATGGAGTGTTAACACTTCCCTTTGATAAATGAATGGAGTGTTAACACTTCCCTTTGAAAAATGAATGGAGTGTTAACACTTCCCTTTGATAAATGAATGGAGTGTTAACACTTCCATTTGATAAATGAATGGAGTGTTAACACTTCCCTTTGATAAATGAATGGAGTGTTAACACTTCCCTTGATAAATGAATGGAGTGTTAACACTTCCCTTTGATAAATGAATGGAGTGTTAACACTTCCCTTTGATAAATGAATGGAGTGTTAACACTTCCCTCTGATAAATGAATGGAGTGTTAACACTTCCCTTTGATAAATGAATGGAGTGTTAACACTTCCCTTTGATAAATGAATGGAGTGTTAACACTTCCCTTTGATAAATGAATGGAGTGTTAACACTTCCCCCTGATAAATGAATGGAGTGTTAACACTTCCCTTTGATAAATGAATGGAGTGTTAACACTTCCCTTTGATAAATGAATGGAGTGTTAACACTTCCCTTTGATAAATGAATGGAGTGTTAACACTTCCCTTTGATAAATGAATGGAGTGTTAACACTTCCCTTGATAAATGAATGGAGTGTTAACACTTCCCTTTGATAAATGAATGGAGTGTTAACACTTCCCTTGATAAATGAATGGAGTGTTAACACTTCCCTTTGATAAATGAATGGAGTGTTAACACTTCCCTTTGATAAATGAATGGAGTGTTAACACTTCCCCCTGATAAATGAATGGAGTGTTAACACTTCCCTTTGATAAATGAATGGAGTGTTAACACTTCCCTTTGATAAATGAATGGAGTGTTAACACTTCCCCCTGATAAATGAATGGAGTGTTAACACTTCCCTTTGATAAATGAATGGAGTGTTAACACTTCCCTTTGATAAATGAATGGAGTGTTAACACTTCCCTTTGATAAATGAATGGAGTGTTAACACTTCCCTTTGATAAATGAATGGAGTGTTAACACTTCCCTTGATAAATGAATGGAGTGTTAACACTTCCCTTTGATAAATGAATGGAGTGTTAACACTTCCCTTTGATAAATGAATGGAGTGTTAACACTTCCCTTTGATAAATGAATGGAGTGTTAACACTTCCCCCTGATAAATGAATGGAGTGTTAACACTTCCCTTTGATAAATGAATGGAGTGTTAACACTTCCCTTTGATAAATGAATGGAGTGTTAACACTTCCCTTTGATAAATGAATGGAGTGTTAACACTTCCCTTTGATAAATGAATGGAGTGTTAACACTTCCCTTGATAAATGAATGGAGTGTTAACACTTCCCTCTGATAAATGAATGGAGTGTTAACACTTCCCTTTGATAAATGAATGGAGTGTTAACACTTCCCTTTGATAAATGAATGGAGTGTTAACACTTCCCTTGATAAATGAATGGAGTGTTAACACTTCCCTTTGATAAATGAATGGAGTGTTAACACTTCCCTTTGATAAATGAATGGAGTGTTAACACTTCCCTTGATAAATGAATGGAGTGTTAACACTTCCCTTTGATAAATGAATGGAGTGTTAACACTTCCCTTCGATAAATGTATGGAGTGTTAACACTTCCCTTTGATAAATGAATGGAGTGTTAACACTTCCCTTTGATAAATGAATGGAGTGTTAACACTTCCCTTTGATAAATGAATGGAGTGTTAACACTTCCCTCTGATAAATGTTGAGTGATAATTCTCACCATCTATCAGCAGAGGCAATATCTCTAATGGCAGTTAGGTAGAGTTTATAGAAGCTATAAAATATGATAAAGTGATTCACAGTTTCTGAAATATGAGATTTGAGTGAAAAAGAAAACTCTAAGTTTTTGAAAATATTATTGAGCTGTGGGACCCGTGAATATATTCTTGTTGTGATTAGTTTTTATGAAGATGTTTATTCATATTTGCAATTGGTACAAAGATATGAATATTTCTTTCAAGTATTGAGGTTATTTCATATTTTATAATGAATTGGGTTGAATTTATTAACATAATAACCTGAAATATACCAACTTATAAAAAATATGTATTCATTTTTTGAGATTATATTGCTGACAGAAAATTAATTATAAGTGTGCTATATAAGTTTTGAGTTGTCGAATGGTTCTACATTTTCGACCAAATAAAAAGTAGTTAATTTTAACTCTCGGAAGTACCACAAAAGATAATTTAACAAATTGAAAATAAGCTATGTGAACTTAATTCGTCTCTGAGTGTCTACAAACTATTGATAATTTTGAACAACTGATGCTTGTTTAAAATACTTAATTATAGTAAGAGGGATTGACGAAATTTAAATGATGAAACCGTAGGATGATGGTATTTATTTGATATGTAATATAAACAAGACTTATAAATGCCATCTCGCTTTTCTCGCACGGTAAATTGGAAATCTGTAGTATACGGTGGTTTGGATTTTCAAAGCTACTCCATTGGAGTAAATCTAATTGGATGTTAGGAGATGAATGGAATAATGTTTTGAAGGTAATTAATGAACAATAGAGCAGCAGACAAGCAATTAGTGGAGATGCTGCAGCCACACAATATTATAATTACTTAATAGCGGCAAATGAAGAAATCACTGTGTTTGAATCGCTAATTACTCTAATTAGTTACTGCGGTAGGAGAGAGTATAATCAATGAATTATTAGTTACTGGAGAAATTTTAACCTGTTGTTGCTTATTTGTCTCGACCATTTAAAAAGGTGGTAGTAATAAAGTAAATAGACAATACTAGTTAATAATGTCTTTCAACATTAGAACTACCAACCAGTCAATTTGACTGATTTTTACTTTTCAAGCATTTGTATCAAATAAATTATTATTGGTAGATAATCGATTTATTTTTATTTTTAATATAATGGGACGGTGTCTGGTAAATTAGGTGGTGGTCATTTAGGTCGTGGACATTTGGGTCTCGGACCATTTGGGTCTCGGACCATTTGGGTCTCGGACCATTTGGGTCTCGGACCATTTGGGTCGCAGACCATTTGGGTCGCGGACCATATGGGTCGCGGTCATTTAGGTCCGTGTTTATAAAAAGTATAATAAACATGCATAGTATGATTGAAAGTATAATTGAATGCTTTCTCATTTTTAAGGTTAATTAATAAAATATTTCAATATTTAATGAAATTTTAATGTATAAAAAAACACTTAATGCGCTTCCACTACAAGATGAACAATGAAAATTTAGCATACTTTAAAATATATAAGATTTTTTACAACAAAGGTTTGCTTACGTCTAACAAGGTAAAATATATATTAAACACGAAGGTTTAAGTTAAGGTTCATAGTAGAGGAAAAATTAATACTGCATATTGTGGGCAATGTTTTTTAAAAACAATAATTTATCGTCTGAGTTAAACAATATTTTGAAGCATTACTGTAGCGTCTCTGTACTTCATTTTCGAATGAATTGGCTCACCACATTCGACCTGCATGTTCTTTGTTTCATCTAGACTTTTTTTCTTTTCTTCAAATAATCTATGAATTTCCATATGTTTAGATGCCAGAAAGATGAAGAACTTTTCAATACTTTGATGTTATTGTTGGTTCTAGGTAAATTATTCAACAATAATCCATGGAGATTCCAAATTTGAGCAGGGAACAATGGAACTATAGCCTTCGTGTTTGTTTTCCACTACTGACAATAAATTGTTAATTCCTTATTATATATTAGTTTCACTATTTTCTCTCCAATGCTTAGTATACTTTTTATAAACACGGACCTAAATGACCGCGAACCAAATGACCACGACCCAAATGACCACGACCCAAATGACCACGACCCAAATGACCACGACCCAAATGACCACGACCCAAATGACCTTGACCTAAATGACCACGACCCAAATGACCGCGACCCAAATGACCACGACCCAAATGACCGCGACCCAAATGACTGAGACCCAAATGAAATAGACCCAAAGGGACAGTGTATAATTCTAATATATATTTTTTCATATATTTTTAAAATAAGGATTAAAATTTTAAATTGAATATAATATATATTTTAAATTAAAATTCAAGTATCTATAAATTATGTTTCATGAGACACATTTTTGAAAAGTAAAAAGCAGTCAATTTGACTGCTTTTTATTAAGTTATGTTAACTTATTATGACGTAGGTTAACACCATCCCCTTCTTGGGGAGCAGCAGGTAATTGAGTTGAAGGTTTAAATTAACTTATAAACTTTTATGTTTTTAACATATAATTTGATCCATTCAAGCAAACAATTAATAGATAGATAATAGTTTTTAATATATTTAGTTGACTTATTTATACAGTAACTCTTATCCATTACTTAATAATGGATATGAGTATAGTTATTTAATAAAGATATATTTTTGTTATATTTAATATTTTAATATAACTCTATCTTTAAATTTTAGGTCTATTCCACTTTATGAATTATATCACAGAGTAATATTACTATGTAAGTTGTTCTCGTGGTAAAGGAAACTACATAACAATCACCAAAGTTAAGAGCAATGATAAAGAATGGTAATAAAGTAATATTATCATTAGTAATAATACCATCAAACAATCCCTAATTTGATATATAACAAATCAAATTATAGTATAATAATGATATCATTATTTGTAAGCCAAATCACACAGAGAAAATACGTCCATTTGGACGTTATTATACCAAAAAAATGAAATAGATTAACATTTTTTTATAGAATACAATCAATATTCGTTATTTTTTCAAATTATTTACGAAGAAAGAAAATGTGTTCACTCCCGAATAACTCTTCATCTGTGAGTATACATGGTAATAATATTGCCACTAACAATATCAGTCATACTTGGTTTTCCAGCTCACTGTAATAGTTTACAATATTTAAAAAAAAACCCGGTATTTTCTTCAACTTGAAACAAGAAGAAAAAAATCTTGACTTTGTATTCCTTCTGAAGAACATCTGGTCTATACAATAGATCTGCTGATTCATATTGCCATTGTCTTCATTGTTATATTAATATTGAACAGTTTTTCTCTGCTGCTACAATAAAACTTCTGGAATTTTTAAATATTTTGCTATAAGTTATTTCCTTTGATAAATTAAATGTTACTAATGCACATTATGTTTTTATGTAAATAAAGAGTATGTAATGAGCAATTCCTTTTTAGTTTACAATTTAGAATTTCATTCTTAATCAGAGAGAAAATTATGGTGGGGCCATAGAAGATTAAGAGGGAATACAATTTATCTTATATGACTTTATCGCTGGTACTTACAGTAACGATATTAATTTTAATCTAAAGTGAGTATTGATTTTTAACAATGTTATTTGAAATATTCTATAGTATAACTAGTTAAATAATAATATAGGCGTTTTGAAGTATAGATATTTTAATAGAAATATAGTTATATAACTAATAATCGATACTTGTTAACGACATGAATGGTCTAACGACTAAAAGACACACGATATCCTGCTCTCAAAAAGGCTATTGTCTCTCGAAAATAACTTCTAGAAGTTTGAGGTGTCATCAATTGTTCTATTAAGTGCCTCCTATCAAAAGAATGGGAAAGAATAGATTGGGTTGAAAGAATAGATGGGATTGAAAGAATAGAAGAGTTGAAAGAATAGAAGGGGTTACAAGAAAAGAAGGGGTCGTAAGAATAGAAGGGGTTACAAGAATTGGAAATAAAATAGTAATATAAATATTCTCTTGTAAATAAGTACTCCGTTTAACTTAGTCCTCTTTTCTATCAAGTTACGACAAAGTTCAACCCATAAGTATTTTCGAGAATGATTTCGTCATTCAAGCACTTGAATAATTTACATGAACTGAAAATATATTTTCAATTGTAAAATAATTTTTTTGACATATTTTTATTTTTTGCTATTTTTTTACGTTCGTTAATTGTATTCCATTGCTTCGTACACTTAATTAATAATCCGCACAATAATTTTGAAGATATTTGCTCATTGAAGCGTTAATTAATTTTCAGATTTAAAATCTCTGGCTAAGTCTTATACATTTTATTTTGAAAATAGAAACAAAATTCTTGAGCCTAATTATCCCTTTTAACGAAAATTAAATTATATTACATAATGAAAAATAATTATGAAAGCTGTTAGAAAATAACAACCATATAGTTGCAGAGACTTACTATTTTCTTATTTTCATCTAAGCTGTACACAACAACTAAAATTAATTAAAGTCTTTACATCTCATGATCCATAAAATAGGGTATTTTAATTAAAAGATTATAAAAAAAGACTCTAGTATATACGGTAAACAAGTAATATAGGATAAGTTTCGAGTTATAAAACTGTTCATTATTTTCGATCAATACCTATTATCTACTTTTTTTGATATGATTGAAAATGTGGAACTGTTCGATAGTTAGGAATTTACCCAAGTTATAATCGGAAAAATGCGAGAAAGACTACCTAGTGAATAAATATTTGTGACTATGACTGTCATCATTGTAAAGTGATCGAATAAAATAAATAAAGTAAAATAATGTTATTAAACTAGCATTACTATTTTAACTTAGACTCTCCTGTAAATAAGATAAGGATTCACCAAACATAATGCAAGGTTCACTAAAATGCGGACTATTTTCTCTAAAGAAGAATGGACTCTTTCACTTTCTCCTGTTATTTTAACTAATGTAAGAGAAGGTTGCTATTTTCACATTTATCTCTAAAATTCTCAGGAACACAATGCACCAAATGGAGAGGAACAAACTCCTAGGTAAAAAATGTGTCAACCGGATTAAATAAATAAACTAGTACGGGCACTCATAGAGTGCATACCTTCTCCACCGTATATTATTGACCTTGACTATCCAATATTCTTTAAGTTATAAAGAACCGTGACCTCGCTCATAAAATTCAATCAAATAGTTCCTGGATAATGATCAATCTTCTCTCAAAATTTCAGGTAATTTGGTTGAATACAGTTTGAGTTATTGAGTTATAAATGTTCTTGAACTTGACCCAACCGGTCCCAAAGTCTAATTGAACGGTTGCTGAATCATCCACCAAATATCAAGCAATTTGGTTGAATTCTTTTTGAGTTATGCGAATAACAAGATTAGAAATAGATCCAATCATAAGGGTCATGTCACAGGAACGTTTTTACAGCGTTTTAAACTCCGAGAAAACGCTCTTGTGACATACTCCTTCGTTATTAACATGGATACATCTGGAATGGGTTGAACAATAATTTCCTCAGCGTAAAAAAAAACACTGTGCTCAAACTGCTCTTGTTACATTGCCCTAAAAAATATTAATGATATATTGTTAAATGGGATGTATGAAATATGCATTTATACAGGGTGGCTCAAAAATATAGAAAACCCATTTTCAAACTAGTTTATTTTACAAACTATTAAAGCAAGAAATTTTCTAAAACAATCATTTTATTCCTTTACTTTTTCTGCATCTATCTTGAAAATCTGTCAAAGTTAAGACGAAAATTAAACATCCTGCAGCGAATTAAAAAAAGTTAAATAAAAACGACTTGCGCGAGGATGAAATATACGAAAGAAATCATAAGAGGTATAATTCATTTCATATGGATGTAAAAAATTAAATTATATTATATTCTATAACAAATTAAATACAATTAAAACCTCAATTATCATTTGAGAATTGATGTTTGATATAAAATTGATATCTTTAATGAAATCAATTTTCCGTTAATTTGTATCGCCTCTCCGATACCCTCAAAATGCAGCTTTCAAAAGAACAGAGTTTTTCTTGTGAAAAATAATTTAAACTGAAAGCTTCAAACAGGCTCAACCTCATTTGGAACTAGATTTCAGTAAAAAAATTAACCAACATCAATAAGTTCAAAACTGAAGAAACCACTTTATGTTGAACAAAAAGCGATTCCAAGGTAGCAAACATTATTCCTGGGATATTAAGGGAATAACCCTGGGAAGAAGGATATATATATTCCTGGGATATTCTCTTAATATCCCAGGAATAAATCCTTGCTACCTGGGTTAGGTCGCAGGAGAACAGAACGAACGCATGAAAACATTAATCTTATTCATGAAAAATTTATCGAGAATCCAAAAATATCAACCAGAACGAACGAATATGATATCACTAAAGATTCATTTAACTGAATTGTTAAACACGATGTGAAGTATCATTCTTTCAAAAATCATGTAAGACTTCAACTCTTAGAACTGATTTACCGCACCGTTAAATTTTTCAAGATGGTTTCTGCAAAGAAAGTTCGTTTTTGGAGAAGACATCATGATTGGTGATGAAGAAGTATTTCCATGAATGAAAGAGTCAATAAACAAAACGTTAATTGAATGAAAAATAACATTTTTTAATTTTTACTATTACCATAACCATATTGAAATAAATTATACCTATTATGAAGTCTTTTTTGTGTTTTTTATAAAAAAAAATTCAATTCGCTGCAGGATGTTTAATTTTAGTTGTGAGTTTAACAAATTTTCATGAAAGATGCAAAAAAACTATATAAATAAAACTATGTTTTTAGAAAATTTCTAGTTTAGATAGTTTGTAAAATTAACTAATTTGAAAATGGGCTTCCTTCTTTTTCGCACCACCCTGTATATAATTCTTAGCTCATTATATAAATTGAATTATCAATTAATTAGTAGAAGGTACTGTACTTGTAAAATTAAATATTTGGTCACGGACCTAAATGTAAGAATTTCAAAATTTGGAGACCGCAGGTAAATAGGATTTATGAGAAGTCATCTATTAGCAATTTCGCAAACTCGAATTGAAGCAAGAAGTTCTAGCATGAAAGTTTGGATCCAGAAGATCCACAGAGGAACATTATGGAGTAAGTTGATGGGGACACTTCCGGCCTACTTTCTAACAATGAAAAATTCTACTCGGCTGTAATGTGAGTGCATTGAAACCACTAAAAAAACATTGGATTCAATCGAATGATAATGTTAAATAGTGGTGATAAAAGCCTAATATCGATTATAATATGATTGATGTATTAATTTAATTATAGTTAAGAGGTCCATAGGGTTCTTGTAATAATATAGAAACAATTATTACTATTTTAGGAGCAATTAGTAATAATATAGAAGCAATATAAGTAATATTATAGAAGCAATTAATAAAAAGCTATTAATTATTTCAAAAAAAAAATCCTATACATATTTCAGCTTTCATTTCAAATTATACTCCATAAATTAATTATAAATAAAATTCTAACACAGGGAAAAACACACTGAAACTAAGGAGTAAAAACATCCTTATTGACATGATGCGACTGCTTCAAATCGACCTTTTATTCATTATTTAGTCAGTACAGGAGAAACAGAACTATGGATAAGCATTTAGGAGATCTGTGAATCTGCTTACTCAATCTATAACTTGGACACTACCACACATGTCTATGATCAGAATCTTTTACGTCATTCAGCACTTTCTAAGAAATTAGACAATAACTGTACGGATGAAAATATGTTATTTCAGTGGACTACAGTTTATAGCAAGACTGCAATGAATTCAATTCTTTTAGTTTTCAAGAAACAGTTAAGGTGCTTTTTCTTTAAGTGTCTCCATACCTCTTGTATTGATCTGCAAGACTGGAACTACTAAACACTTAAGAGGCGGCGCACCATTAAATATCATCGCAAGCTTTACCATCTCTCTTAAAAGTTGAAACATAAAATCTTACACCTGTTCAAAAAGTCTAAATGGAATCACAAAGTCCCGATGATATTTATGTCCATTATTGCCGACATCAAAACTCTCTTTTGATCTAAGGAAAATCTTCTGAATTCAATGGCGTATCACTCGGTAAGAAAAGAAAGTTAGGTATTGATATTTTCATCAAAAGAACATGTTCGTAATCATTGATTATTTAAAATCTTTTTGTTAGTTACCTAATTTAAAACTAGGAGCATTCTGTTATTTTCAAAGTTATGATTTGGATTTATATTAAAAGTTTACAAATAAGTTACAAGCGCTCAAAAATTGCAGCTAAAATAAAGAATTAAAATGTGACATTATTTTATATTTCTTCATTTTGAAAAATATGAAACTCGGAACTTACACTGTTATTGTGAGGATAAAAGACGTGAATCGCAGTAGCGTTTGGCAGATGTCACTCAGTCGGTAAATCACATTCTTTTCGATCAACTTAATAATATACAGACTTGATATATTGAAATTTAAACGAATAGTAAATCGAAGACTTCTGACAATGTTAACGACAATAATTTATTTTAAAATGAGAGTAGATTAATTAATTTAAATGATTTATTTTATTCAAAGTTATTTTTCATTTTACCCTCATTTTGCTGAAATCAGTAATATGCGAGAATCAAATTAATAATATTTTGTTTGCTTTAGAACTATATATTTTGTTTGGTATAATTAAATAAATCATATTGAGTAAAGGAACTATCTACCACATGACCTGTAATACTAAAATGTTCGATAGATTCTTTAAACTATTTGAGCTTCAATTTGCATTTATATTACCTACAAAGTACAGATCTCAAAAAGCAAACTATATGTTAAAATTGCCTTCGTGTTCTGATAAATTCATGACGCAGATGTCTCTGAATATTGATGCATTATACCTACATGCATTCAATGTAGCCTGTGCATTGCAATGCCTTATGCATAATGTAATCTTCAGAGCTATTCTCAAGACTACGAAACATCATCCGGAACTTATGAGGGCCGTACACACGCAGGCTTTTTTAAGTTTTTCCACCAGACTTTTTGCTAAGCTCCTCCTACTTTTTCCTAGAGAATATAAGAAAAACCGGTATAATTATTATTTATTTTAGTTGGTATCCATGATACCAGCAGGTATCATGGATACCAACTATTCTCGTGGAAAGAGTAGGAGGAGCTTTGGAAAAAGTCTGGTGGAAAGACTTAAAAAAGCCTGCGTGTGTACGGCCCTTAAGGAGTCTCAGAGCAATCTTTTATTTTCTCATTTGCCCAAAGCATTTTTATGAACTGTTAGAAGCAATTCAATCAGCAAAGCTGCACACACCATAACCATCACACCTGGAATTATCAAATAGGCAAGTGAAAGAGGAAGGCTATTACAGTGTACTGGAGCATGTAATTATATTCCTATTTCCTGATTGCAAGAAGAGATTACACTTGATTTTCTCTTAAAATCTTCACAGCAAAAGGAGTCACGGCTGAGTAATCTTCCAAGAGGAAAATTACAGGAAATAACCACGCACTCCAGATTATTTGTCAGCAATATTGGATTTTTATCAATTCTTTTGAAAGATGATTTGTATACAAGAAGAAAGGAAATGAACAGCCTCCATCTATCAGGCGAAGATATTGAAATTCTTTGAATCTTCTTCAGAGGAAAGTAATTGAAAATAGTGCTGATGTTCAAACTAAAAAATGCTCTAGTTGATGTTTTTGAACAAAATCTTATTGAATTGATTATAATGTATACAGATTCATAAAATTTATTCATAGTACATATATAGCAAGGATTCTAAATGATGATTTTTTTTTATCTTCAGTTTAATTTTGATTTTTTAGAGATTTTATAATGAAAAATGCACAAGTTTCTTTAAAAATATTATAATTTTTCAAACGAAACAATGAATGTAATAGAAAAATATATTATTCATTATGAACATATTTTTGAAAAATTGTCACCCAACAATATGCATTAATTTCCCATGAGTAGAATAGTTTTGCAATTACTGTGAATTACAGATTTTTTAATTAAGTAAGACTACTATAACATGGTCTGTTTGTGAATTAGAAATAAACATAAGGTAAGTTACGACCAATTAAAATAACGTGTTAAAATATCATTTATACAGTTTTTCCTGGAACTTACCTAAACACAAAATGTTATCGTACAGAACCCTGGAATGTTGTCCTATTGTAAGTTAAAACTAAAATCAACACTAAAAATGTTTGTGTTTTCAATGAAAAGAAGTTTTATTTTTGTGCATTCTTTATTATTTCAATAAACTGGGCAAAATACACATGCGATATGAAATATTTCAAAGTGAAATTGCTAAATGTTGTTTACGTGGAAATTCTTATTCATTTGCTATCATTTTTGTGTAAAATAGTGACTTTAAATTGCTTCCTTTCACAACGTAAATACTGAATTGCGGAAAAATATCACAAAAAAGAATGGAATTACATGAAAAGCTCAGATTTCATTCAGGTATCATGGATACCAATTGAAATAAAAGTTAAATATTTTTGTAAAATTTTTTTAGTATATGATCAGAAATGCGGAACAGTCCGATAACTTGTATTTTACCCTTGTAAATTATAAATATGATAACCATGAACATAATTTTAACATCTTCACTCTGAAACAAGTAGAGACTCAATGAAATATATATCTATTTAAATTGATAGTGGCTCTAGTAAATAGAGTCTTCATTAACAGTATCTAACATTATAATAGTTATCTATAAATTATATATGTGATAAATTATTACACTTGATATTCCAAAGCACCAGAATGACAGTTTCCTATCTCTTTTATATTTCATTTCACTGACGATTTATCTTTTGTGTTAAATAAACAATGGCTTTGGATAAATAATGACTGGATAAATAACATGCAGGAGTTCCAAATTACTGGTACCTAAATGTTGTAAATAAAATAAAATGATAACTCAGATCAAGTGATAAAAAATGACTAATTGTAATTTCATCAGATATACCGAAATAAAATAACGTGATATTTTGAAACAACCCAGGTAGCAAACATTATTCTTGGGATAATAAGGGAATAACCCTGGGAAGAAGGATACATACCTGGGATATTCTCTTAATATCCCAGGAATAAATCCTCGCTCCCTGGGAATAGAATGTAGATAAAACCAAATAATTAATATTATGAATAATTATAATTAATAAGAGAATAATGTGTCTATATCCCTCCATATTATAATAGTTTTATTTTTTTATATCTGCAATTGGGTGAGAAAGAGGGCTAGGCTAACTCAGTTTAAAAATTACAATTGACGACCATCTTTTTTCATTTAATTAAGATAATCTATTACAAAAAATATACCTACGACGAAAATACAATCGTATTTTGTAATATATTTAATAAATTATAGTTTATTGTCTTTCATATGGAATTTTCGACGATACTGTTTTAAATTATGATATTTTACTATAATTTTTATTTTTTGTCAGAAGAAACAAAACTATAAAATACCATCAATATTTACCGTAATGGACAATAACAGAATATCTTGAGATTATTTATTTTTTGACGGGTCTTCAGTCAATTTTTCTCTTCAGTCAAAAGTTCCTGACAGTTCAACTTTTGGAAACTTTTCACAAATTAGCTCAGAAAGCCAGGCAACAGACGGAGAATATCAATCAATTCTAATGCACATAAAATTGTCCATAACCAAGTAAGTATTTTCCTCAATATTTGAGGTACATTTTGATATTGATAAATTGATGGTCAATAGATTAAAATGTTATCAGATCTATAAGAGTTCTTCAGAATTTAATTATGTTCACGGACTTATTTGCTTATATTAAATAAATCACTGAGGAGTTCTAGTTGAGACTCTAATATATTCTGTAGATCCATTGTGGAAGAAATAGACTGGCTCAGTGAATAGGAATCTCTACGATTGAATTCAATACTCTGAATATTCCTTAGATTGAGTTATTTCAGATACTAATCTTTCGCTCTTCGGTTGGGCTGCTGCCTGTCATTCAATACATTCTCTAATACGATTACACTAGTTTGTATTTGGAATTACTTATATACGATAGTGTTTACACTTCAGTGCATTACTGTAGATATGAAAATTGTACTTTCTCGATGGAATTAATGCTTTATAGGCTCATTAATCAGTATAATTGGTAAGGCCTTGTCTTCGATTCTGTCTGCCCTTTCATCAGTGTCTTCCAAACTTTAGCAGTCAAACTTAAATAGAGTGCATTTCTCTTCACAAGAATTCTAGAGTAGTGCACCAAATAAAGACTGAAGATTGACTTGAAGAGCAGATAAATGCAAGTTAATTAACTTAACACATGCAGGCTCCGCTTTTATAAAAGCTATAATAATTGCAAGGCATGTCTCGGTGTTATTACAGTTCGTAGACATAGAAAAACAGAGATAATTTTTTATTGTGATTATTTCACGGTAACTAAAATAAACATCAATTTTATTATCCAGATGAGGTTATTAGAAAAATTCGTTCAGAAATTAGTCTGTATGATAGAAGAATTTTTAAGTGATTAGATATACCTAACACATCATACAGATTACATAGTTCTGTGGCAATTTCATTTGGGTATTCACCACAATCAATACGGCTTATTATTTCTATCTTTCTTTTAATGTTTTCTCCTCTTTGAAAAATTATTTCGGTCTTTATGTGCTTTTTCCTCTTTGAAGTCATAATTAAAAGATGCAAATGAGACGATTAAAATTTAAACTTAGAATTCTAATAAACATGTCCCATTTTAGGGTAAGTTTATTGTTACCAAGCGGTTCCATATTTTCGAACTCGTAAAATCTACATATAATAATAATTATTTAACTTCGATTCAAAGTTCAATCCATGATACCTTCAGATATCATTTTACCAATTAGAATAGAAGGTAAATAATAATTATTATAGTTTCTTTAGTGTCTTAAAATTTCGAACCAACCAATTAATGTGAACATATACCTATACTGCCTAAAAAATTTCACATGGCATAAAATTACTGTTTGTTTAATTTAACAAAATAACTGTTTGTTTAATTTAACAAAATAACTGTTTGTTTAATTTAACAAAATAACTGTTTGTTTAATTTAACAAAATAACTGTTTGTTTAATTTAACAAAATAACTGTTTGTTTAATTTAACAAAATAACTGTTTGTTTAATTTAACAAAATAACTGTTTGTTTAATTTAACAAAAAAACTGTTTGTTTAATTTAACAAAAAATAATGTTTGTTTTAATTTAACACAATAATAGAAATCAAAGAAAATAAATTACTCGCATATGTTGAGTAAGAGTTAAACCTTGATTGAATTTAAAAACTGTAAATTCTCTCACTACTTTGAACTTTTATCACAGAGAATCTACTAATTCTGACATAAAACACTTTGGCTTAGTCGAATCCTTTAAACAATTTTCTTTTATTATTATTCATAGAAAATATAATGTCTAATTGACGAGTAATAATTATATAGATATTTGTGTCTTACCTCGGTCTTATTACCACTTAAGACTGAGTCGTGATTTGGTAATAAAATGGGGGCTGGAATTTATTCATTAATTCAGGATAGCTATTATTGCCATATAATCAAATGTATAGTTTCATTATACACACTGAAACGTGTTTTGTTCATGAAACTTTTTCAATTTTTCATACACAAAAACATCTCTTAATAACATTATAATACTTTTTAAAAATCAAATTCGAGGTAGAATTCTTCCTTCTAAGGTAGAATTGATTGCAATTATTGGGTAAATTCTTAATTATCGAACGGTTCTGATCTTTGATCACATAATGGAAAAAATTATGATCAACATTTAATTTTTATACTAATTGGTATCCATGATACCTGTTAGTAACATGGATACCAATTAGGATAACTAGTAATTTGGAAATTACCCTAATACGTCAATCGAGTGATTTCATTATAGCATGCAATCACCTTCTAATTAGCTTTCCCACTTAAACCATCATCAATATAATTGATGAAATGAAGAGCGAGTGAGACGACAAAAAAGTTTCCATCCTTTTATTTTTCTAGAGCTTTCGAATAATTCAATATTCATTATCAATATCCTAATTTTGAAATTAGGATATTAGGAAAATTAGGATATTGATAATGAATATTGAATTATTTGAAAGCTCTAGAAAAATAAAAGGATGGAAACTTTTTTTGTCGTCTCACTCGCTCTTCATTTCATAGATTTACTAAGATTTCCAAGAAGGAAGCCAATTACTGAAATCAATATAATTAAATAACATTTCCTATTGAAATGTAATTGATTTATATCAATAAGCTTAATTAATTACATATTATCTCATCTCTATTTTTAATAGCAAGGTTTAAATATATTATCAAAGATAATATACTACAACAAGATACACCACTCTCGACAATTTCTGTTTTAAAAAGCGCTATCTGGATTTGAAAGCGGGAAGTAGAGAAACAACAACATTTGATTTGGTTAATAATATTTTAACTTGTATATCATTCATTAATGAAGATTATTTTACTGGAAAATTATGCTACAGTATAGATACAGCTAAATAAAATAGAAGTGAAGAGATGTATAACACCAAATGTTGTTGCTTCTCTAGTTCGCGCTTTCAAATCCAGATGGCGCTTTTTAAAACAGGAATTATCGAGAGTAGTGTATCTTGTTTCAATATAATATCTTTGATAATATATTTATTGCAAAACATAATGGTATGAATATCGATTCTCATTTTAGATAGGTACCATTGTTAGAGTCACCTTTGATAGCAATCTAGTAACCACGTGATCGAAATGAAATAATTTAATCAGAAAGATTATATGAGATAATAAAGATCGTTGATTAAAAATCAATCTTATAAATTATTTAGATCATAATTTATAGAACAAAAATCAACACCTAATATATAAATTATATATTTAATCAATTATACTTTAATTAATGTCAAGGAACGAAATTTTTGCACATTTAGTAATAAAATTTCGATAAAGCATCAAATCTGTCATCATCAATAACATTCAATATAATTCTCAAGAAGGGATTGCAATAATATAATAGAGCCTAGATCTACCAAAGACTACCATCTCCTACTGAATATTTTACAGTAGCCAGGCAGAAACATTTCGGTGAGAAACAAAGTAAATACTGTGCTACCTAGCCATATATAACTAACAAACAGACATGTCTGCATCCACTTATGTAAATAGAAGTAGTGCCGACTATACTAATGTCCTGAAAGGGAAAGATTACTGATGATATAAACCAAATAGAACAATTGGAACATGGGTAGGATTCCTATATCATTATATGTAAAACATTTTTTCTTTTTCCATCTACTGTAGTGTATAATAATTATTGATAACAGAAAAGAATTAATTATTTGTTTCATTCCCAGATACAGTAGAGACCCTTTCTTACTCTTGAGTAAGAGAACTACTCCGTATAATGAACAAATTCCCTTAAGTCTGCCAGAAATGGCAGACATACGAGAATGGTGGGTATTTTATGGCACACTGAAAAAAAAAAAAAAATTGTTCACTATAGATGTAAAGGTTACTTCCTTATTCAGAACTCTACATTCACTGTTGAGGACTTCACTACAGAGGAGATCTAATCTGTATGTTACTTACTATGTACAATATATCCTTCAAAATATATCAATATATCCTTCACTATGTACAATATACCCTTCACAATGTTTTAAGAGCTCTCCTCATAAAATACGTCATACCCTTGTTTGTGGTTATAAATCAAACTATATGTGTTTTCGAATGCTTAATGCAAAACACAACAAACAGAAGCTAAGTCCATTCCGCAAGTTAATGTAAATATTAATTTGAAAAAGTAATCTAGGTATGAAGAATTACATATATACCCAAAAATTCACATAGACAGTTGTATAAAATAAATTATTTGTTATTTAATATTTCTTATATATAAGATTGCACAAGAAATGTCATTCAAAATTGGTGACAACAATAATAAAAAAAGAAAAGTTAGCTTCTAGATATTGTTCAGGAAGAGCAGCAATCTACAGAGAACTTTAGAAGGGTTAACTGTATAAGTCTCAGTTTATGTTACCCAAAGTCAATTAACTGCCAAGAAACTCTCCCGAATATTACTCTAGAGGATTTATAAGATCTAAGCTGAATAGCAATCCGAGAAACACGCGCTAACGGTGAGCAAGATAATTTGGGACCTTCCTGCGGCTACTTTATTGTTTGTTGGGAATAATTGCGGAGAGGCAGGAAGCAGTTGAAATTTAATTTGCAGATTGGGAGGAGGATTTATAGAGATTCTGGAGCGAGAAGTTTATAATCAAAATGTGAACCTGGAACTAAATTAAATGTCTGTTTTAGATGTAATTTAGGATACACTCTCTAATGGATTGAAAAAGATTAATTTTGTGCTAAGAGCTTCTGATAAATATCTCAAATTTCCTGAGCTGTGATTTTATCAGATAGTTCATATTTTACTCATACCTCATATTTAACATTTATATAATAAGATCTATAACATACGTATATAGACTTATATCAGAAATAGAAGTAAAAATGAACAACTAATGGCCTGAAATACGCCTGGTAGAAGATTTAGGGGTGACATTTTTCCACTCCCTCTAGATTATCAAGCAAGAGAATTCAGCACTGTTGTACGCGGTTAGAATTTATGATAAAATGATACAAAACTCAATTGTAGAAAAAAAGAATGTAGCAAAAGACTTCCAACAGCAACTACATGTATTTACTCAATGAATTGGAAAGAACTCTTGACTTCAGCTCTGTAGATAAGCAATTTAGTGTAATTGGACAATTTGAACTTCGAGACTGAGATTGTATCAATTGGTATATTGAATATTCAGCATTTTATAGAAGTACTGAATGAAAATCACTGCCACAAAGTAAATTCATAGCTATTTTGAAATGTATTTCAACTTCGGGTGAATTTCGAGTTATCGCATGGTTCTAAATTTTCGAATATATAAGTAATAACTGAATAGTAATTAAAATAAAGAGTTAAACAATAAATTTTATATTTTTATATGTTCGAAAATGGGAAATCGTCCGATTATTGGGAACTTGATTTTATAGTTTAAATTCCCCTTAAACCAATACAAACCTAAAATAACGAGATAGCTCTATGCAGAGAGAACAAGAACAGAAATTGTTATTTATTGCTATCTGCAGGAAATCACTCCACCAAAGCAACATACCGGAAATTACGTCCATTCGCAAAATACCAAGAAAAACACGTTACGAGAAGTGAAAATGACAACTGAAATATATACACAGCGTGAAGTGATACAGATATTAATATATACGTATTTATATATTCCTCCTGAACATCAAAGAAGAGTCTCAGTTTGATACATATTTATCGAATCACAGTTTTCGAGACCAATTTTAAATATTTACAATCTTTGCATTATTGAATTTTCTCTTAGAAATGTTGAATAAATAAACTGTCCAAAAATCATGACGGATATACATTTTTTGACTGTACATACAAATTGTCAGGGTTAGTGCATTGTCTTAGTGTTGGCTCGATTTCTGAAGAGAGAAGTGAATTATATTCATTTAAAAAGTTTTTCATTGATAAGTAGCTGGAGTTTGAATTCTTACTCTGGACAGTCAAAATATTTTTTATAAAGTGTTCAGTCTTTTTCACAGTAGAATGAAATTTGCTCTAAAATGAACGATTCACTCGTGAAAAAGCCAAAATCTAACTGCGATTCGTAAATTTCGTTTCACACTACGTTAGTGATTCTAACGAAAATAAAGTGATACAAACCACTACAAAATACAGTGCAATTCTGTAGTTGATGGAGAAAAAACAATCTTCCTTTCTAACCGCAACTTCGAGTTCCTTGTATTTAATTTCCTTCTGACCTCTGTGATATTGCCTTTGGTTCTGAAACAGACTTTAGACATCTTACTGTTTTGTGTGTGAATATGATAAATGATAATATAATTAATAAATCAGTCCTAACGTAGTGCACAGACACTCGGGAATATTTTTTTATTTTAAATTTAACGTGACTATAATTAAAACCAACACAATTCAATACGTACCACATACGTACCAAGGCTTCTAACTCTAACTCAAAAGTAACTACACTTCTTCATTCTTAATAATAGATACATCAAAGAATCTACTAAATTATGCGAATCAATTTTTTTTATTGTGTAAGTATACTAATTAAAGCTATATATTGCTAAATGTTATAGTCATACAATATGACCTATTGGCAAAACAATGGAATTACCGTGGAAACAAGGCACCAACCTGGGAATTCCTAATAAATTAATAGAATAATATAATTTGGCGAAGAAATAGTAATGAACAAACAAGAAAAGATATATTTAACGTGTGTTTATAGAGTGACTGAATAGAAGTAATCTTGTTTGTCTTAGGAATTAGACAAAAAGGTGGGGTTTCTATGTCTTTGAAATATAGCACTGAAGAAGCGTCTCGTGCTCCTTTGGTTGAAATTCTTTATAATTTGGTATGGTTATAACAATTTGGCTTAAAGTGAACCGGGCTTAATATAAATGGAAGTATGGAAAAATTATTAGTAAAATCACTAAAATAGAAACAGGGATGCTTCTATCATTGTATGAAGTTTATTGTTATTTTTTTCTATTATATCTTGACATCTAAGAATTAATAGTTATAAGATATAATTAAAGAAATAAAATAATTTTCAATATACATACTATATAAAAAAACTTATATATGTTCTTACCTCTTTAAAAATCCTTATAATGCCATAATGTCTTCCAACTTGCAAAATTTCACTCATTATTCAGACTTTCAACTGCAATTCAAACAGCTCTTGCTTGAGAGGCGAACTGTTCCTTCTTACCCTTTGCAAAATGAAATTTCAGACGACTTTTACAGAGCTGAGGCATTCTGGAAGCGTATTTTAACCTCTTGAATGTCTCGCCTCTAGTAACAAGCAGAGACAGTCCTAAGCCAGAGGTGCTAATAAGTAAAATAAACCCTCTGAATTAGTCCCTTAAACGACTGGAGAAGAAAATTATACGGAGTTTATGTCCTCACAGTTGTGTCCACGAAATCTGATGATTTTGCTTTCATTCAATGGTTAATTTGTTTATATAATTTAAATTTAACAACCTACTGTTAATGACAAGAAAGAATAGGTGCTATAATAATGAGTGAAATAAATAAGGATCTATAATTATGAGAGAAATAATGAAAAAACCATTGATCAATACCTATATGGCTCCGCTTTTTCTCAAATATTTACCACAAAATATTAATTTCTAATTATAGATATTGATTTGTGTATCATATAGTCGGATTAACTAATATTGAGCTCTTTTCTTTTTAATATATTGATTTTCTTTGAATTATACATAGTTTGGCATGAAATGTGAAAAGCTAAAGACACGGTCTAGTCCATAAATATACCGATGGAAATCTGTATTTGATATAAAACATTCAACAGATAATTATACTGTAATTATGAAAAATTTCGAATGTCATAGTCAATTAATCCTGTACTTATTCCGAAATTATTGCAAACAGATCTCGAAATAAGAACAATTATTCCTAAATATATACATTAGTAAGGTTTAAAATTTATTAATATAATAAGGTAAAATATAATATATAATATAGTTTATACATACTATGTCGGTGGTTAGGTAACAAGAAGCAGAGCAAATCTGAATCTCACGTCTGATGGCGTTTGAATCAAGACTTATCGAAAATATGCAGATGAATTTGTTCGAGTCAGCACTTTCCGAAAGGGATCATTTCCAATCTTTAGGCTGAGTACTGTTCTCAAAACCACTAGGAAATATTGGAGTTGGCTTTTGAATTCCTGATATATGCAGCCTTTGATCATTGCACCACTGATGATATAAGCATAAATAGATTCGAAAGCACGAAGTTAGCACAAAGTTTGGTAGGTGGTAGGTATGTAACCATTCCATCTGTATGCTAATGTGAGCAGTAATTGGCAGGCTCGTTAGGCCTACACTGTTCTAGCAAAGATATTATACTACAATAAGATACACCACTCTTGGAAATTCATCTTTCAAAAATGCATCGTGCTGCCACCTGTGTTTCAAACTGCCTTCTATAAACGTTGCTCTTGTTAAACAGTTAATATTTAATTCAAAAGCCAGACACAATTTTTAGAAAGAACATTTATTTTAAAAAAGCTCAAAAGTTCCTTTACGATGTTTTAATTTACATTAAATGTTAGTAGACATTTTGAAACACAGGTGGCAGCACGATTCATTTTTGCAACAGAAATTTCCTAGAGTGATTTATCTTATTTTAGTATAATATCTTTGATTGTACCGTTGGCTACTAGGTACACAGAAACACATTCGCAACTCTTCAGGATTAGCAAAAATATAAAAGAATACTTAAGAGTAACATAAAAAATTGAAAATATCTGTTCATTGATTTGCATAAATAAATTCTCTTTGTTACCAGTTCAATTGCAATAAGGATTATTTATACGATTTAAGCTGACTTTGTTTGAAAATTTGATTGACTTTGAGTGAATAAATTCTGTTGTTCTTTTACCAAATGAATTTATATAGGTATGTAATTACATTCAGATGACTAGAAAATAAATAGAGCAATATTTTTTTCTGAATACCTTTATAATATAACACTCAACAATAGTTTTTCACGATGACGGGTCCTTTCGTCAAAAACAACTTTGCCGAAAATCCTTTCGCTGAAAACCTATTCGCTGAAATCAATTTCACCGCAGGACACTTTCGCCGAAAACTTAAAAAGCACTATACGTTATAAATATAATGTGATATAGTAAGTATACCTTATTTACGTATAAAATTATCATATTTTCAGAAAAAAATCATTCGGCGTAAGTGTTGTGCGTCGAAATTTTTTCGGCGAAAAGACCTAGAGCCGTTCTTCACATGGGTACTTATGGATTAACAATTCTGATAAAGTTATTCTCTTCATAACAGCTGTGGGTGTTAAAATTCTTGAGTCAACCTAAACGTGATTTCCAGGCGTTTCAGTCTATGTTGATGTGTCATTTATTGACTATAAAAGCTCCTTATGGACCCTAAACAAAAATCTCCTGTCTAACCATACCCAAACTTCTCAAATAAAATATACAAGATATTGTATAATATATTCATAGAATAATACTTCGCACCTGTGAGACGCTATAAACGCTTGAGAGTTGCTGGGTGTTTTCAATGAACTTTTCATATGATATATTGATTTATCTTAGGTATCCAAAAGTGTATGTATAAATTTTATTAATCCAATGCATAAATTGAATCCTACTAATGGAGTTTAAGAGGAAACTATTTATATTTTATTACTGAATTCATTTAACATTTACTTTAACTTGCTTCCAAATAAGATAATGATGAAAAGATTCTAAGATATTTCTCATAATATTACAAATCCTCAAATGAGTTAGTTTATTTATTTAATAAATAGATAAGTAAATGATATAAAATATATAGAAGGAATAACTTTTTAGCAAACTATATATTCTGCACTATAATAAGCCAATATTTTTCTATTTTTATATCTCTCAGTATCGGATAAGGGCATGTAGCACCTCGTAGAAGGGAAGACAGACTCAAAACAGGAACTTATTGGACGTTTGACACTCGTTCTTGAAGAGATATCGTCAGAGGTGACGAAGATTTGTATCGGTGGATTGAAATATATATTTTTTCCAAGCACAATATTTTTCATGAATTCATTTATTTTGCCTCTCAAATATCTTTTATAGCAGTGTTAAGGTAATATATTTAACGGTAAGCTTTTTTGGTAATGTACCATCAAAGAAAAGAGTGATGCTAATTTCTCAAATCACAGTTTTCTAATTTCTATAATTTAAAATTAAATGATTAAAAAAAAATTGTCATCTTGTACCCAGACCAATTTTATAATATATACAAGCATTGAAACTAGGGTAAGTTCTTATTTATCGGTCAGTTCCACATTTTCGGAAACGTAAGAAAAAACGATATAATAATAATTATTTAATTGTTATTTTAATTATTATTATATAGTTATTTCTTACGTGTCCGAAAATTGAGAACTTACCCTAATAAAGTCTATTGTGGAAATGTGAAATTATTCATTACAGATGCATTTTTCTTTGACTGTACCATGCATGTCCAAAATTTGATTGAAAAGATTCAAACAAATAGAAATAGGTACATAATTATAGAGGTTGTCCGTTTTCAATCGCGCCTCTACAGTCATATAGAAATAGGTACATGACCATAGAGGTTGTCCGTTTTCAATCGCGCCTCTATAGTCAGATAGAAATAGGATCATCAGGACGTACTTAAGTTCATCAGGACACACTTAGGATCATCAGGACACACTCAGGATTATCAGGAAACACTCAGGATTATCAGGACACACTCAGGATCATCAGGACACTCTTAGGATCATCAGGACACACTTAGGATCATCAGGACACACTTAGGATCATCAGGAAACATTTAGGATCATCAGGACACCATTTGGATCATCAGGACACCATTAGGATCATCAGGACACACTTAGGATCATCAGGACACACTTAGGATCATCGGGACACACTTAGGATCATCAGTACACACATAGTATCAACAGGGCACTCATAGTATCAACAGGACACACTTAGGATCAATAGGACACACTTAGGATCAATAGGACACACTTAGGATCAATAGGACACACTTAGGATTAATAGGACACACTTATGATTAATAGGACACACTTAGGATCAACAGGACACACTTAGGATCATCAGGACACCCTTAGGATCATCAAGACACCATTAGGATCATCAGGACACACTTAGGATCATCAGGACACACTTAGGATCATCAGGACACACTTAGGATCATCAGTACACACATAGTATCAACAGGGCACCCATAGTATCAACAGGACACACTAAGGATCAATAGGACACACTTAGGATCAATAGGACACACTTAGGATCAATAAGACACACTTAGGATCAATAGGACACACTTAGGATCAACAGTACACACTTAAGATCTACAGGAAACTCTTAGGATCAACAGGACACACTTAGGATCAATAGGACACATTTAAGATCAATAGGAAACTCTTAGGATTAACAGGACACACATAAGATCTACAGGACACACTTCTGATCAACAAGACACACTTAAGATCCATAGGACACACATATGGATCAAGAGGACACACGTATAGCAACAAATAATGTATAGGAATAGAGAAGATAAATATGAATAGAGAACATACATAGAAACAAGGAGATAAAACACACTTGATTTTGTAACAGATAAATAGAAAGTAAAAATATTCTAGAGAATTAATGTAGTTAGCAATAGCTAAGTTAGTAACAAATTTTCTATCTTTTTGTCTCATATCTCAATACTAAATAGATTGTTAATTAATATTAATAAACTTTAGGATATAGAGCTTAAATAGAAAGACGGTATCCAACATACAACCATTGGTCATAAAATTCATTGTCAGGTCCAGGTTTTTCCACCCTTCTCCTGATGATGAATAGAAATCTTTCTATCGATAGCTTGAAACCTGATAAAACCTTCAACGCAGAGTTTAAATAACCTCTAATATAATGTCCAAAATTGTAACCTGAAGTTTGTTCTGAAACCATACCTTCCTTTTCTTTATTGAAATCATGTTACAATTCATTCACTACTGCTCAATATACTCTGATTTATTTGAATGCAACGATAAATTCGTTTATAAATCTCTGTGTTAATGAATTTTTAAATTAAGTTTAGAATATTTATTGTCACAGCGATTGGTATGAGTGATCACTTATTCAGAACAAGAGAAATATATTCACAATTACGGGAGAAAATAATATTTGTTAGCTTTATATCACAGAGAGAAAGTTATGGTGGGGCCATGGAAGATTAATTGAATTATGGGGCACCACTTAATCATCTATGTTCCCACAATAACTTTCTCAATGCATTAAATATAAGCACCAATCAACACATACTTTTAAGTACCTTTCAATAATTCATAGTTCAGATTTCCATTGCTAAAATAATTGTCAGGATAATAAAAATCCATTGTGCAATAAATCAAAATACACAAAAAATTAGGGATGTACAAAATCTGGGACACAAAAAATGCGAGATTTCAAAAAATCAAACATATGAAAAATGTGGTATTTAAAAATAATGCGGGATTTCAAAAATGTGAAGGATTTGAAAATATGCGGGAATTAAAAAAAATGCAGGATTTTAAAAATTGCTGGATTTCAAAAATTGCGAGATTTCAAAAATTTGAAGGATTTAAAAAAATGGAGGATTTAAAAAAATCAGGATTTGAAAAAGGGAGGGATTTAAGATATGCGGAATTAAGAAAAATGAGGTACCTATTTCCAAAAAATGTCGTATTTCCATAAATGCAGGATTTCAAATGAATGCAGGATTTAAAAAATAAGTGAGATTTAAAAACGTAAGGGATCTGGAATTAACAAATTCTAGAATATGAAAAAACCTAGAGTTAAAAAAAAAACTCTAAAAAAAAGTTACAAAAACATTCAGAGAATAATTAAAAAAAGCTATATAAAAAATCTGCATAAAAAAAAAATGAAGTCCACAATTCCTTACGGGTAACAAGATAATCTTGATGGCCGATATTTAATAACAAAAAAATAACAAACATGGATAAAAAAAAATCGATTTCTTATAAATTCCTGGCAACAAAAAATCGGAAAGTCTCTTAAAAAAATTCGATAATTTCAAAGGTAACCAAAAACTTTTCACTGCTTGAAAAATAAAAAAACACACTATAGACATTTTCCCAAAGTTAATTTCAATTTACTAATTGCATTTATTCGATAATAAATATAAAACTTTTATTTGCAAAATGTAGACCATAAAAATAAAGCAAGTTGTTGTCAATTCTCTGTGTAAATTAACTGATAATTATTAAAATCATAACTTTAATACTAAAGCATAATACTAAAGCATAATACTAAAGCATAACACTTAAGCATAATACTAAAGCATAATACTAAAGCATAACACTTAAGCACAATACTAAAGCATTATACTAAAGCATAATACTAAAGCACAATACTGAAGCATGATACTAAAGCATAATACTAAAGCATAATACTAAAGCATTATACTAAAGCATAATACTAAAGCACAATACTGAAGCATGATACTAAAGCATAATACTAAAGCATAATACTAAAGCATAATACTAAAGCAAAATACTAAAGCACAATACTGAAGCATGATACTAAAGCATGATACTAAAGCATAATACTGAGGCATAATACTGAAGCATGATACTAAAGCATAATACTAAAGCATAATACTAAAGCAAAATACTAAAGCATAATTCTAAAGCACAATACTAAAGCATAATACTAAAGCATAATACTAAAGCATAATACTAAAGCATAATACTAAAGCAAAATACTAAAGCACAATACTGAAGCATGATACTAAAGCATAATACTAAAGCATAATACTAAAGCATAATACTAAAGCAAAATACTAAAGCACAATACTGAAGCATGATACTAAAGCATAATACTGAGGCATAATACTGAAGCATGATACTAAAGCATAATACTAAAGCATAATAGTGAAGTACGTTGTTGTCTCTGTGGATTAACAGAGTTTGTGAGATTAACTCCGCTATCTAATATTCTCGTGTAGTTGACTGAGAGTAATAGTGTTATTTAATGACTTTGACACCATTAGGACTACTTCACAGTCAGTTAATAAATATATTGATGAAAAAGAACATGTCAAATGATTCTGTGAAAATCGGGCTATGTACAATCAAAGGAAGGTGTAACCGTAATGATTTATGACAGTTTCTAAATTTAACATCTCCAAAAATAAACTTCACTTTAATAGATTTTTTATTAATTTGCAAGATTCGAAAATAATAGGTAATTAGAAAACTGTGATTTGATTCTCATTTGAAACTGATTTCTCTCTAAAATATAGATAGATAAATATTCATATAAACTCATTGCAATAAACGTGAAATGATAGAACCAATGGATGCCTCACCTTCCTCTTGAATAATTTCTTTAACTTAATATCCTGCCCAACAAAGGACAGATCTTAAGATCATCAACTTAAGGTTGATGTAAATCATCCCGTCTCGTTATGTTCTAGGAAAGTGTTTTGACAAAGTGTCTCGTCAGTTAAACGCAGAAGCAAATGAATAAGTAATGAGTCGACTCAATCCATTTCAAATCCGCCTAATTCTCTCCTAAATAGATTTCAATTGACTGAACTCATTTCTCAAACTAAGCTACGTGGCTCAGACTAACATTAGTGTCTCCCTGAGGAGAAAGTCTTGCTCTTCAATGTCTCAAGTGAATGACATAATAACTAGGGTTGTGACAATATGCTTATAAACAATGGATCATATAAATATTATAGACGTAGAGAATTAAATTGTATTGAATCCTACTAAGCCAGCAGTATATAGTATTCTATACCATTTCAATTCGTTTCGTCTATGATATTCTTAGTATATATGATTTGAAAAATATATTGCCATAATCGTAATAATAACTATAGGTAAATAAGTATACATTTTCACATTATACAATAGCTTTACAATTTGAAGGTTTAGTTTTAAATCGAATGTTAATAAATTATAGATTGATTGATAAATATAATTTCAAAGAAGTTATCTATGATATAGCATTACTGAATATATAATTTAAAATAAACTTATATCTGATGCAAAATATTTTCCAATTTTGAATCAATTTATTCTGACACTCTAACCTTTTACACTTTGAAGCACATTTTATACATTTACAATCTTATTTTAATTATCAAAATTTGGAATAAGAATAAAAATTTTTATTAATGATTTACACTCGGAGAATAAAATTTTAGCAATAACTGTATATACTAAACTATATAAGATTTTCATTATATTTTAACCAAGCTCATTCCAATTACTTAAGTAAAAGCGCCATATCATAAACTAATTGCTCTACCACTATTCATAATGGTTAACTAAAAATTTCTTATTTAACTCACTATTAAGTGAATGTAAATAGATATCAGCAAGTAATAACTAAAGTGCTGCTCGATGTTTAACCTCAAGTCTGCGCATCTTGTCATAAAATTGCGACTGGGGAATATAATGAAAGACAAATACAAACCATAAAGTCTGCCTCACATTCATGATCTAGTAAATCATCTCCCAGTGTGGTGTTGGCAGACAGAATCTGTTTTCCTTACGTATATAAATCATTGCATTGAATTTGATATATTTTTGTTTTTCTCTTGTTCACTGAAATTCAGTTATTTACTTTGAAGAGAGCCTATTTCAATATAATTTTGTACATAATGTGGTTTTGAGGAGAATATACTTTAAATTACATAAATAATGCTGTCATAGTTACTATGACAGCATTATTTATCTAATTTAAATTCTTCTTAATAGTAGATTAAGTATCTAAAGAGCCGTACACATGCAGGGTTTTTGAAGCTCCTCCTACTTTTCCAGTTGATTTTTGAATTTTATAAGAAAAAAAAAATTATTAATTAAATAGTTTTTTCTTATAAAATTCAAAAAATCTAGTGGAAAGAGTAGGAGGAGCTTAGCAAAAATTCTGGAGGAAAAACTTAAAAACCCTACGTGTGTACGGCCCTTAACATAGTAGTAAATTCTTTTTAATTTATACAAATACATAATTTTCAATTGTTCAGGTATTTTAATTATCAATTTCAGTGTGTGAATCAAATAGAACAGTTTCCAAAAAATTCTTCATGTGTATATGTATACGAAACATATAAAGACATATTTATCCATCAAGAATTCAAATAATATAATGGGTTAACGATTATAATTGAACATTGTTTATTACTCTCAAAAGGTAGAACTGTGATTTTTTAAACTGTTAATAATAACATGACTCGTAGTCAAGATATTGCCACAAATTATCATTTTCCCCTTACTAATACAAGTTTGTGCATACTGTCCAAAATGACGTCATTTTCGATACAAAATACTCCAAAATTTATGTTAGGGCCATGTCACACCTGCGTTTTTATAGCGTTTTCTCGGAGTTGAAATCGCGGCAGAAACGCTCGTGTGACATGACCCATACTCTTCAAAAGTCAAAACTATGTTTTTTATTATTAATTTTAGTGTGACCCGTATCAATGATACTGATACAAATGAGTTTTCTATTTGAACAAGTGTATATGTAACACACGGACGGACGAACGCGGCTCTTATTATTGTATATACTATATACTATATACTATATAGTATATAGTAATATACTATATACTTTATAGTATATAGTAATATACTATATACTTTATAGTATATAGTAATATACTATATACTTTATAGTATATAGTACTATACTATATACTTTATAGTATATAGTATATAGTATATAGTATATAGTATATAGTAATATACTATATAGATCAGCAGAAAATAAGGTTTAGTTTCATTTCTGAAAATTAGTTCTCGTGTAATGATTTAATGGCATGCATAATATGGTTTACCTATAGCACCTTTATGAGAACTAAGGTCTATGAACCTATATGGGAGAGTCGTAATGCTCAAAATAATAATAAAGATGACAGTACTCTGAAAGTGACTGTTAACATTGAAAGGTTAGGATAAATTTATCAGTAGTTTCTAAAGGGCAGATTGGTTCATGAACTCTGGTAACCCCCACTGTACGAGTACTGTGATTGTCTAGTGCTGCCACGGATATAAAAGTTTCGAAGTATAATTACTTTTCACTATAGGTACTATACTGCAAAGTACTATACTGCAAAATACTATACTGAAAAAACACTCGGAACTCATCCTCAATAGGGTAATTCCTATTTATTTTGTGATGCGTATGGAATATAACAATCATAGCCATTTGAATTTGACAAGTCAGTCTACAGAATTGGTACTGAAGATCTTATTCTGCTTACAATGATCGCCATTTTGATTAATTTTTGAGGATGAATATGAGAATTATGACTGGTAATCCTATTAGGATTTGCCGATCAATGTTGAATGGTTTAGGCTGAGCAATAATGGGAATATCCGTCTCCTAAAGATGATTAGTGAGACCCTTTGTAGCAAGAGATGAATGTCACTCTACTAATTAATGAATGGTTGTGATATCCTGAAGCTTCATTTCTCAATGAATCACTTTAAGGACTTTGAAGAAGTGATTCGAATGAATCTTACGAATCGATTGAGTGTCAATTTCCATATTATCATCTTATTAATCACATGAGGAATATCTAAATATTTAACTTTGATATCACGATTACTTATATTATAAGGAAATAAAAATAAAATTTTGCTAATGGTACAAAGAAAGTGCTACAGTGTCCATACCTACTTCTACTCATGACTGTGACGTTAAAATGGTACCAACGGCTCTAGTCAATTGAATAAGAGTCTAAATTGCTCTATTTTATGGCAGTGTTAGAGGTTTGATTCAATGAGAGAGAAAAGTGTCTACTTTAAGATACATATTGCGATAGACACGTAGTGAAGGTGTTAAATGTATAGCACATTGAATAGATACAATTTAGTAAAATATATTATAATGTTGTAACAAGATTCATATGTATAGGTAGATGTGAAAAACAAATTTGAATGGAATTTAATTTAATTGAAATACAATACACGTCCCTTTGTAATAAATGCAATTAATTTATATCCATATTGTAAGTTTGTTACTTGGATTTTAATTTATATTTGTAATTGCTAATATGTGTGAAATTCTTTATACGTATCGGCACAATTATTTCAAATAATTAAATATGCTTTCAATGATGGCTTTTTGATTTAGATGAAAGAGCTTAAATTGGCCTCAATGAAAAGTGCATTGAAGGCTTTTCATCGCTACAGAATATTTGAATGAATTAAAGGATCTTTTAAAGAGCGAAGAGTTCGTTTGAAAACATTTCACAGAGTTCAATTATTGCCAATCATTTTCGCCAATTGGTTTTGAGGACTCTCTTGATTTGGTATTCCAGAAATGTACTACTATTGTTGGTTATGAATATCAATGTTAAAATATTGAATTCGTAGTCAGATTCTATTATCTTATTTTAGTAAGCGTAATATAGGTTCTATTCATTCAATTAATGATACATTGGGTCTCATAAAGGATCACAATTATAACAAACTTCCATCAATGTTCATTGACAAAAAAAAAAAAAAAATTTACAGTTTAGAATTATTATTAACCCAATGCTATGTTGTGGGTTTAAGTATTTCATCTCTATGTAACCTAAAATGTTTATACTTTAATTATTAAATATTTATCCCATGTATTTTAGATATAAGACTGATAAAGCGAGAGCAGATTGTTAACACCAAGGATATCACCAAACAGCTCAAAGTGTGTCACAAACGGTTTAAAATGCATGGATGCAATGTATGAACAGTCAGGCAAAAACTCCAAACCAATTGCAGGAATAAAGCAGTCAATTTGCACCAAAGGAGTGAATTCTGCTGTGAAGAAACGAATTGTCAGAAATCCGCCAAGAAGTGAAAGAAAAGTTCTAATTCACTTGAATTAAATTCAAAATTTTCTTTTGTCTGATTGATAAAACAATTGAAGTTATAAATGGTAATGAACTTTAATTAAATCTTAAACGTCTAAGACAAATTGTTGCCCGAAATTAATTTTCTTTGATAGATCAATATAAGTTAGATAACCTTTTTAATATAGAATATATGTTAAAAAAAATCACTTTTCCTTTTATAAAGTTATTTTCGTTTATTTATGTTTAATGTCCTTTGGGTAAAAAATTTGGGTGGCTCTAAATCTCAAATCATTCCGTGGCGTTGCCTGCATTTTTTTACGCTTCTTAATGCCAGAGTAAGATTATATGGACCAAATAGAGACATTGTTAGATGTCTTTTTAGATGTCTTTTTGATAAATAGAGATGTCTTTTTGATGGTCTCCCCATGGATGGTTGTCATTGAATGGTTAAAAAGAATTAGCATAGATGATCAATTTTTTCACTTTTTTGTATCATTCGTATTGAAATGGAGCTGTAAATAGTATGTGATTTAGACTATAAATCACATTCAGTATTACATAGTAGATTCATACATACATATTAGATTATATATTTACATATATATACATATATATACGTTTGACAGACGTTTCACCGTCAGACGTTTTGTCGACAGACATTTCGTCGACATGACGTTTCGTCGACATGACTTTTCGTCGACAAGACGTTTCGTCGACATGACTTCTCGTCGACAAGACGTTTCGTCGACATGACTTCTCGTCGACAAGACGTTTCGTCGACAAATTTTCGTAAAATGGATATTGACACACTCTAATGTTACAAAACATGTACTTTAACAGAATAATGTATCAAACGATCAAATTATGAAATAGATTACTGGTAAGGAGGAAAACTATTCAATATATTTCAATTGTTTGTCTACTTTAATACTAAACCAAAACTATTCAATAATAACAAATTCTTTTAAAGTAATTTGAAAAATTATATATGTAAGACAAAACTAAAAATATATATCGCATCAAATAATGAAATAATTGAAATCTAAATGACTGTAACCACACACAAAGAACATTCTTAAATTCAATTCTTTGTCTATAAGTAGCCTTTTGTCACAACTGCCTATTAGTATCTTGCCATGTTGGCTTGGATAAATGTGTCGTGTCGAGTTCTTTAAGAATATTAATAATAATTTTTTAGTTCTACAATATTATGAAATAAGCTCATATTTTTCTTGGAAGATCACAAATTCAAATATGGGATATGGTTCGATAACTCTGAACTTTTTGTATTTTAAAGAAAACTACTGGTTTCAAAAATTCACTTTTTGGTAAAACAATAACTTAAGTATATAAACATTCAACGGCGAGGTTTTATATTAAATCTGGACTTTCAATCTAGGATTACCACTCACTACAGAAAACCCGCAGTAGTCGAACAGTGGGCATTTACCAATTGAAAATGACTTGTCAATTACAAATCCGACGATATAAATCATATTATTACTACTACAGTACCTGTTATTGAATCTAAATTATATTAGATTTCAAGTATGTATTATGGTACCAATATTCTGATTAAACAGAAAAATCTTTCAAAAGCCTAATATGAATTTAGATTTTTAAATAATTAGTGTCAATATTATTGTAGTCCGAGGTCATGATACTGCCACAAATGATTTGTTTTTCCTTTTAACATGTATTTCTTAATAAAATTGTGACAAATTGACGGAAATGGTTCTTATAGATTCTATAGAAGATGAAACGTAAATTATTGAGAGGAAATTGTTTTAATTTTTTTATAATCACAAACGTAACTCGACCCAGAATTATTAAATTACTTTAAAATAATTTGTTATTATTGAATAGTTTTGGTTTAGTATTAAAGTAGAAAAATGATTGAAATATATTGAATAGTTTTCCTCCTTACTATTATTCTATTTTGTAATTTGATTGTTTGATATATTATTCTGTTAAAGTACATGTTTTGAAATATTATAAAAGTGTGTCCTCTTTATGAAAATTTGTCGACGAAACGTTTTGTCGACGAAAAGTCCTTTCGACGAAACGTCTTGTCGACGAAACGTCTGTCGGCGAAACGTCTTTCGACAAAATGTCTGCACACCATATATATGGACATATTAGATTCATTTGTAAAGTATTATGATAGATAAAAGCTTCTAATATTCTTTAAAATAATATAGAAATTCTGTACTGGTAATTTGAAAGAAACGATATAATCCGGTACAGTAAAACTTCTGAGTTGTGAATTATGAAGCACTCGGGTAATGGGGGACCTGAATTTTAAAATGCTCTTGAATTATGAAGTAGTTTTCTATATTTAGATTATAGAAAATGATACACTTAAAGAATAACTTAATATAGTTATCCCTCAGTGGCCATAATTTTCTAAGATTTTAATCGAAGAAATCTTTCTATTGCTCCCGAGATATGAAATGGGTTTGAGTTATGAAGGAACCAATACTTCATAACTCAGGAGTTTCCCTGAGTAATTGGTTCATTATCACAATATAGTCTAGCAAGACTAAAGTTGTCCAAGACTTATTTTTCAACATTTTGAAAGTTAGTTCATCACTCTGAAGAAAATGATTAAGTTGAATGAGCAATGCATTATTTTGAATTTTGACTAAACAATACACATACCGCTATCTTTACTACTCTGTAATCATTGACTTGGCCCTAATTTTCAATTCCTTGATAGTTGGTGTTGAGTAATTCAGGACTCGAAGCAATATGGCTTCAATCCCAATACTACTAATGTGATTTACCAATAGAAGTTTTCCCTCAACTCAGCACCATTTTTCATTAATAATTCAAATGAGACCATTTCTTTCAGCAAGAACGAACAAAAATGCAGTAATTGGGCTGCCTGTGTAGGGAATGATTGGAATTGGTTTCCAATACGCCTAATTTTATTCCAATTAAATCGTTGTTTCTTTCTGATTGATAGGCAGTTTTACAGGTAGTCAGTCCATCTAATGACTAGGAAAAATGATGTAAATAATGATAGAATGAATGGCTCGTCTCCAGTAAAATGACATGGGACCATTTCAATGGAGTCATGAAACTTGTGAAGTATAAAGGGCCGTACACAACTGCAGGTATCATGGATACCAAATAATAATTATACGATTTATATAGTTCTTTCCTATATTCTTGTGGAAAAAGTAGGAGGAGCTTAGCAAAAATGCTGGTGGAAAGACTTAAAAATCCTGCGTGTGTACGGCCCGTAAAGGTATTTACTTTAGCTGTTTTCGCCGTAACTTGGGATAGACTAAAAAATTTTTTTTATGATAAATGACGTATATTATTTAGCATATTTAAAAAATCTATCTCACATGCATAATTTACGGCGGAAACAATTTATCTGAAAACCACCAACGAAATTACCAAAGTTAAAAGTTAGTCAGGAGAAATGAAAGCGAGACATGTCCCACACTTATTCGATTGTCGCAAGGCCGAGACGTAATATGTACGTTTTTTAATCTATTCTTTTGCATTTGATGACCAATACGAAATGAATTATATTGAATGAATAGAAATTTAATTCATATCAATATACGTAATTTTGAATGCTTTTGAAGCCCATCAACGTTCACATATAAATACTATTCTTAAAATTTAGAATTATCTATGCTATTTATGTACAGAGAGAGTCGAAGACTGGTAACAAAGATTAGTGTTTTCGAAATGAGGCAACCAGCCACTCTCATAAATTCTATCTGCTAATTTTCAAAGGACATTTCTTTGTCACAACGAATTAGTTTGAAGTGACGTCTGCCGGGGAAGAATTCGTCTGTTCCAAATGATAAATAGTGAACCTTTACCTCACTGCTGTGGCTTTGATCTCTAAGACTTTTGTATGAGATGTTAGAGGATTTGAAGCTCCATTTGGTGTTTCGGACACCAGTGCAATGTTCTACTTATTCGAATTTTAAAGAACTTGAAGAGAAAAACATCCGTTGTTTTATGAAATTGAAGCTGTCTATTTAGCTATAAAAAATAGCGTTATTGCTCTAATTGAAATTATTTACCCTTCTCCATCTTACCAATATAAAAAAAGGTTATTCATTATGAAACTATACACATGTTACCCCATAAAAATGACTGGAGAAAGATATGGATTATATTAATATAATTGAAATACGATTAACTGAACTAGTGCACAATAACTTACACAAGTTCCGAGTTATCGGACGGCCCCACGTTTTCGATCATGTAAGAAAAAAAATATGATATTTATTTTATACTTGAAGTGAAACAGCTTAATAAACTTATCTTAAGTTAGATAAGTGTAATTGCATGGAATGGAATATAAAATTTAATTCAAAAGATTTTCACAACTTAAAAATTTGTAACTCATGTTATACGTACAAATCTTAATTACAATGTTTTTAATGCAATATTTTTCCATTAAAAACAAATTTGAATATTGTTTTAAAATAGTTATAAAACACAACATTACACTATAGTTAGTTCATCCGTATCCTATAAATAATCGGTATATGTAAATAATTACAAATACAAAGATAATATCTTTCATGATTTCTATAGGGATATTTAGAAATAGTTCAAAATACAGAACACATTCCCTTTAACTGCATGAAAACCTAAATGAATGAGCGCAAATACCTAGCCAGAAAAAGGCTGGTATGTGTACTTACCATCAGAATGAGCATATCTGACAGGCAGAAGTCATAGCGTGGTATACGCAAACAGCGCTGTCGCAGCACGTAATATTAAAACTTGAGCAGATAAACCTAAAATCCATGAAAATGAGGCAATAAATCGACAAAAAACCATAGTTCCTAATTTCCAAAAGTTTCACATTAATGTCACATTCGAATATTTGGAGTGAGAGGTGATTTAGTCGCCAAAAACTGTATTGGTAAGAGTGAAAAGTTTCCAATCAAACCAATCTCAGATCCAATTAACTGAACTTTTTCAACTATATCTGAGTTAGTAAGTTTGAATGGAGCGTAGCTACTTGGTATTTCTAATAAATTTCAAATGTTACAGAAACTTGTTATCCCGTATTAGAAATTTTGGAGAGTTTTTTAATAAATGAACTCTCTATTAATAGGGACCGCTACCTAACTTGGTTCTAATTTTAATTTAAAGCTACGTTCAGAGTTATCGTATATATAAATATATAATGATTAAAATAAAATTTAAATTATTATTATTAAATATTTTCTTGATCGGAAATATGGAACCGACCGTCCGATAACTTGGAGCTTACCCTATAATCACATATAAGAGTTATTCTAAATTCATTCATTTATTATACAATTTTCCCCTACACATTTTGAATAACTTTTTCTCCATTACAATTTTAAAATCACATAGCTAACTAGGAAAAAAGGCCCGCAAAAGCACCCAGCTTAAAGGGCAGCCTGTGTAAAGTTATACATTTTCATTTTTGTCTATCCATCACCAGTTGTAGGAAGAATAAACTGCTACCATTTCAAAGATGAATTAAAAAATGTTAATGCTGACTATTTTTTCGTTCTTAATAGGTTTTTAAAATAATCCTCTTAACTGATAATTATACGTGTGAATTGTATAATAATTATTTCTTTACTTGATAAGGTAATTGTGTTACTCATAACCAATGATTTACTTTGTATTGGACCCCTAGGATGAAGAAGAAATGGTATTCTGTAATGGAAAATATCACAGAATAGGATTGGACAGACAGTAATAGGATTGGTTCTCTCCATATTATTATCATCTACGGGAGTAATTTTCTCTTAGGATCTATTATTACTATTATATTATATGTGCTTTGACGTGATCGAATTGTAAGTGAGATAGATCGGTAAGTCAGGAATTGTTAGTCGGAAAAATCTGAAGTTTTATTTAATTTTAATGGAAAAAGCGTTTTTGAAATATATTTAATTTAGATTCTTTGTTTTTGGATTATGAATTTATGAATATCAAACAATTTGAATTATTAGAGGAAAATATTCAATGTGATTGCTGTAGGAGAAAATTGTAAATAGAAATACAGTAAAGTGCTACCTAAAATTATAATAGCGGTTGCTGAGTAGAATATACGAGGTACTAAGTCAGCTACGCTTGGAATAAAAGTAATGGCTGCCTGCTCAGCTTTTTTAGTCAGGCTATCATCGGTAAATTAAACAAATGTTACATTATTCATTGTTTATTATCTTTCTAGTAACAATTAAGCACTCCAGAAATATCAATACGATAGTCAGCGCTGCGTACAAATGCACTAAAAAAAAGGAGTACATTACTTTTTTAATGATGTACCTAAATCTGGTCTAGCATCAAATATGAAATACGGAATTTCTATTTCCATGTGTTATCCATAAAACCTACAGGTATCATGGATACCAATTAATAGTAATTAGCTAAAGAATAATTTTCATATACTTTTTCTCATATGAACGAAAATGTGTAGCCGTCCGTTAATTGAAGTTAACATTATACATAGTCTAACTATCGATCGCATACTTCACTAGCTCTCACATCAGGTCTGTATAGGTAGTAACTTCCTATTGGGATAACGTAGGACATTAATCTTTACTATGTATGAAGGAGAACAATGGCTATTGGGATTAAAGTGGTCGTACCAGGTAGTAGTGAAGCAATATTGTTGTTCTTAGAAGATATTTTAGCCATAAGAAATCCTAAAGCATACAAACTAGCTTGAGAGAATCAATATCAAGAAGTTTATGTGATTTGCCATAATTGCATCACTTCATTACCTTTGCAAGATGCGGAAAAGTTACATTTTACTCGGCAATTATTTATTTATTTATCATCTTGTTATTCGCATAACTCAAAAACTGTTCAATGAAATTTATTGAAATTTGGTGGAACAATTATTGGTCAATGTAACTTTCTGGTAGAATTTTGGGAGCGACCCGGTCAAAGGACAAGTTCATAGTCATTTATAACTCAAAAATTATTGGACCACATTGCATGAAACTTGGTGGGACGGTTGGTCCATAAACAGGAATAATTTTATTCGATTATGGGAGCGATTGGGTCAAAGGTCAAAGATCAAGGTCAAGGCCATTTATAACTCAACAACTCAAAAGGTGTTAAACCAATTGTCCGAAATTTGGTGGGAAGATTGGTCAATGTCCAAGAATCATCTGTTAGAATTTTGAGAGTAATTCGGTCAAAGGTCAAGGACAAAGTCATTTATTACTCACTAACTCAAAAAGTATTCAACCAAATTGCATGAAACATGGTACACGATTGACCATTACCCAGTTACCCTTTTCGGAGATTTTGGGAGCGAACTGGTCAAAGGTTGAGTTCACGGTCATATATAAGCGGCAGCGAAGGTATGCGCTCTACCGACTGCACACAATCTAGTTCACCAATATTGTAACAGTGTTATTGTACTATCTGCTGTTAATATCTACAAATACATTTGGTACCACTATAGACATATTTAGTAGCACAAAGGTACTATTATACTGTAGACAAATAATAGTACTAAGGTATGTACTATCACAGACACATATAATAGTCTCAAGGTGATATTGTAGTCACATAACTGAACAGAAAAATCCTAGTATTACTATTTTTGTAATCCAATATCATCTGTATGTACCACACCAGTTTATTGAGTATGTGTGCAGTGTATAACAATACTTTTTAAAGCAGGATGCAACAACAAAGATTCTATATATTTATACTTGCTCAATAATGGAAATAGAAGATTTAAGTCAGAAACATCTCCTCTATTAATTAATTGTTAATTTTAATCAAACATGTGCGCTTTTAAATAAAGTATCACGCTTTTAATTTTAAAGGTACGCTTCTATTTTCTAAAAGTTATTAATTACATAGTATAGTATGCTTTTAATTCTAACAGTAAGTTATTAATTACATAGTGTATTATGCTTTTAATTCAAATAGTACGCTTTTCATTGCTGGAATGATAACCTACAGTATGATTTTAATTTCAGTAAAAAACAGGTAAGGCTTAATTTTTCGAGATATAATTGTTAAGTTAATCAGTTTTTAAATAACTTTCTATCGTTGTGTACAGTTCAATTGTTTGTTCACTTATAACTTAATATATTAATTCAGTAATTTTGAGAGTAGCAATTTACGCACAATATTTCAAGTGTTTCCCGTAAAATGAATGAAAAAGCGTAATTCAGACACTGCTTTCTGAACGGAATCCCTTACAGAATAATTAGTACTACCTTTTACCCCATAATTGTGGTGGTCAGAATTAAATTAATGAATGCATTCTTGCGAATTACTCTGCATTAAATTGCATAAAAATTATGACTGAAAAATTTGTGTTTTTACTACTGATTTTATTTTAGTTTTGGACATAATTTTACGTTTGTTATCTCAATGGAAATTAACGATATAGCCGATAATACCCATGAGCCTTTGTTTTAGGTATTTGTATTTATTAACCTTTGGGGTGACTGTATTTAATGAATCCCTTAATGTAATTTAATTACGGATGACTGAGAGAAAATAATACTACTAAGTATTTGTAAATAAAATTCATTGAAACGAAAAAGTGAAATTTGCTTGTGTTATTGTTATTATTTTTCAGTGGTTTAAAATTATTAGGTTATAGAAATATTATTATGAATAGGTTACTTCTAATATTAAATATTAAACTACATTCAATGTTGAGATGTCAGTGCTAGTTAGTCAGTTAGTATTCTCTCACAATAAACATATTTCATTGCGATCTTATTATTATTACCTATTGACATTTTCTTCCAGTTTTGACTAATTCACATCTTGTAATTAAAACTATATCCTACAAACATCGAAATATTTGTGGATATCCAAAATATATGATAAACACAGGAATATTTTATCGTCTATTTATTCATATTTTAATAGAATAGAAATAGTACATCGAATAAGCTTCAACATTGTTTGATATTTATAAAGGTAAATATCAGAAATTTAGTAGAATTATTTGGCATAGAGCTAAATGAACAATTTAAAAGATAAAAATATTCAGAACAACCCTTAGATAGTCTATTGACTTAACTTCTAATATTTGATTTACTTTTCTTGTCATTAATCTAAACAAATCTATGGACTTTACTCCTAATATTTGATTTACTTTTCTTTTCTTTTCTTTAATCTAAACAAATCTATGGACTTAACTTCTAATATTTGATTTACTTTTCTTGTCATTAATCTAAACAAATCTATTGACTTTACTCCTAAAAATTTGATATACTTTTCTTGTCTGTGATCTAAACAAATCTATGGACTTTACTCCTAATATTTGATTTACTTTTCTTTGTTCTTATCTCAACAAATCTATATATTTTATTCCTAATATCTGATTTTCTTTTCTCACAGTTGAAAAATACTTACGATGCTGTTAATATTAATTATTCTTAATTTTATGAAGCGGTCCCTAGAATTTACTCTCTATAATTGAATTATTAATTGTTAAATCAATGATTCTGAAGTTAATTATGCGGATTCTATTTACAATAGTTATAAATTTTCCTTTTATTGCTTATGGTTAAATCTAAAGAATTCATCTCTAATATTTATCTTCACTTTATGCTATAATAATTCAGTTGTATTGTAATAATAAGTTCTATCCACATTAAATTTGAATCAGTAAGAAATTCTGAAACTATGTTTCAATGACAGTAAGGCTGCTTTATTTATTAATTTAGTTTACCATTATTATCTGCTTTGATAAATGCTCTTTCCATTAAAATACTTGATCAAAAATCTTCGCTAATTATCATCCAAATAGAAAACCTATTGAGAGTTAATAATGTACTAATCTAATTAATGTACAAATTGAAATACTTTTCAGGTAATAATTATCAGCTACAGCAGTATTTTATAGTGTTTTATTTTAGTCCTGTTCACTGGTTGATAATTAAATTGTTTTTTATTTATGAATAACTTATTTTATCTTCCATATTGTATTATTGTGAATGAAGATATGATAAAATTGAATGTTTTTCAAAGTCATTATTTATCCGTTGTGATGCATTAATTTACCAAGCAAGACAGTCCTCTTCAGAACAATGCCCCAGACGCACATCCAATGCAGATGCAAATAACACATTCATCCATTTATTCTTTGAGAAGTAATTTGTAAGCTGCAAAGCATTAATTTCACATCCAATTGTATTTGTGTATAATGGCTTAGAAGAATGTAATTGGAAAAGGGAAAGAAAGGATAGAAAGAAAGGAAAGAATGGATAGAAAGAAAGGAGAGAATGGATAGAAAGAAAGGAGAGAGAAAGAAAGGGAGAAAGAAAGGGAGCATGGATAGAGAGAGAGAGAGAGAGGGAGGAAAGAGAAAGAAAGAAAGAAAGAAAGAGAGAAAGAGAGAAAGAAAGGGAGCATGGAGAGATGGAAAGAGTGAGAGAAAGGAAAGAGAAAGAAAGAGAGAAAGAAAGGGAGCATGGAGAGATAGAAAGAGTGAGAGAAAGGAAAGAGAAAGAAAGAGAGAAAGAAAGGGAGCATGGAGAGATAGAGAGAGTGAGAGAGAGAGGAAAGAGAAAGAAAGAGAGAAAGAAAGGGAGCATGGAGAGACGGAGAAAGAAAGGAGATAAAGAGTGGTTGCAATAATGAAGGTACAGAGATATAACAGTTCAGCTGTGCAATAAAATCTGCATCCACAACTGTAAATTAGGCAACTAAAATATTTATCTTTTATTTGCACATAAATATTCAAACATTCGGACAAAACGACCGTAGTAAGCGATAATATATTGGTACATTAATTCATTGATTTTACTGTAGCTATTACGGTTTTTTTTATTGCCAAAACTACGACACAAATGGTAAAAGTTTTCACTCTGCCACCTCCGCCACAAAGTCAGTCCTGCGCGGTTATCATCCCACTGCCTTTTCATAACGGCCTATCAAATATTCCGGTCGGAATAAGTTCTTTTTACTGCCAAATTCGTAGTTGTGTCCCAAAAAGCGTAAATCTCATCTTAGTTTTTTACTGCATTTACACCTGGTCTGCGAAAAGGCGTAAAATATTTGCGTTCAGATGTGCTGAAGCAGTAAAAGAAGAATGAAATAATCCGAAAGGACGGAACTATTACTCTGCTGCCAACCGTCGAAATTGCCTTTGAGTAAACATATAAAACTAGAAACTCAACTCTCTATGACAATTTGGGATCTTTTTTCTTTGCATTTTCTTGCACACGAGTAAAGATGATATTGTGGATGATAGATAAGAAACAAAGTTTTACTAAAGTGTGCACGTGCTGTCAAAATAATGATACATAAAGAATTATGTGGAAAGTAATTAAAGTTCAAATTTATGTAATAATTATTATTTTTGGCATTGCCTTTTCTCAAATATTTTCCGCAGAATTAAATAAAATATAATTCAGTTATTGAAACCATTTTTTATTTAATATGAAATCAGCTATTTAGTAATTTAATACCCATGCGTCTTATTAGCTTAGTGTGACAGACAGACAGACAAACAGGCAGGCAGACAGACAGAATACCCTGTTATTATAATATCAAATGTTCCTTATTTTGTCATTATACGGTAATGTAATTTTATTTTTGTAACCTAATTAGACACGTGAAAATAAAATTGATGGTACACCTCTACACTATAGTACAATGTACTTTTACGTCAATAAATCAAATCAATTTTTCATCAATAATTAATGTGGAATTTGTTTATCGAATTCTTCCAAATATTCATTAATTTCAAGGATATGTTATTAGCAACATTAATTTTATTTCTAATTCTAAACATTTAAATACCTACTTTATAATAGTAGCTTAAACATTTGAATACGTTTTAATCGGATTAACGTTATCAATTTAGTTCAGAAGCTGCGATCACCAAATAGAATATATCTGTTATATAATAGTAATATCTATCCTATATGCACATATAGTATTCCATTAGGTACATTAGGCAATACTCAATCTGTGTGCTAACCTCTACATCATAAGTCACAATGATGAAATGCTTCAACACGTACAAAAACTAATTTGAACAATAGTGCCTTGATTAAATGGTAACAAAGCCTCCTCTTTCAATAAGCCTGATAATGATAAAGCTATAAACTCATCATTGGCCATTAAAGGAAAAAATACGTTTCCCTGGCAATAAAGATTTATTCCTAGAATATTAAGGGAATATCACAGGCAAGAAGGATTTATATTAAGGATATTCTTTCAATATCCCATATTTATATTCTTGTTGCCTGGGTTATTCACGACTATAGGTTAATTGAATTATCAGTATTGAAATGCTTTAAAATTTTATCTCAAATATAAAGCAAATAATTATATTTATCATTGAATGGAATCAACTCTTTGATTTGCAAATTTTTGTATTTATACTATTTAATTCATAATGATGTAAATTGTAGCCACTTTCAGAAGTGTATAATTTTATATGACAGTTAAACAATTTTAATCTATTTATACCAGTCCGATTTCTTTATTTGTAATGCTATGGCCATATAAGATTAATTGGCAGTAATTTAATAATCTTGTATGGCCACCATAACTTTCTCTCTGGGTATTATCATCAGTAGATTCAGGCAATATACATTTTATTAGTGATAAAGTTAGTAATATAAATGGTAATGTAATTTCTTGGTAGCTTCTCCTTTTTGTAGTTACAGGTCTTCATCCAATCATTTTGTTTGTATTACATGAAAGTGTTGTTGCAGAGAAGACGGTTGCAAATGAGAACATAATTGCTGTTTACCATTTCTAAATTGCTATTTAATAACTAATTATTATTCAGAACAAAAAATATAGGTAATAAAATCTGTTAATTATATTGTGTTTGAATGTAAATGACTAGCATAAAAATTAATGGTTTTATTATGATAGCAAAGGATGAAATAGCGAAGTTTTACGCCTCTGAAAAACATCGAATATCGAACTTCTTAATATCGCATCAACTTTACATGCTACGGTAATCTTTTCAATCTTCTTTGGAAACTAACATCCGCTTCAACATGAATACCAAATTTTAGGACTTTCCTACTCTCGTACATTAATGCAATCTAGTCAATGTTCCAAAAATAATATGCTATATAATATATATAAACCTATTTAGCAATTTACTGAGCCTTTCAAGCAATCACGAAAGTTTAGATTGATTCCATAAATTTATTTTTGGTAATCTACTAACACACTCATTAAAAGATTATTAGAGTTGGCTAACTATTTTAAATCAGGTTTAGGGATTAAACTAGTCCTTCATATAATAGACTTAAGTAAATAATCCACTCTTTTTAATTAAATAGTTTTAGTGAAATGTGTTATCCATCTTCGAAAACTTTATAAATTGTAACATGCCATACAATTTGCATACAACGTAGAATTTCCTGCAAATGGATTACTTGGAATATATTATATCTTTATTGTATTTTCTATAGTTTAAGACGAATAAGTTCTTCGCTGTCTCGAAATTGAATCCCACGCCTTTTTTGAAATAGGAAAGTGAATGTTATTTATTTATAAGTTTGCGGATGGCAGGAAATAAAAGCTTTGATGTATGTGAGGTAGAAAGGACGGTGAATAATTTCTCCGAATCCCTTTGGTCACGTTTGTATAATATTGAGTCCTGGGAGCAATGGAGACTGCGATGTGGCTTCGGAACTTTCCTTCACGATCTTTATTCATTTTCATTTGGGTATATAGACTGATTAGAGTTGGGTAATGAACAGAAGTTCGAACTAAAAACAAACTTTGGTCGGAACTTCTCTTTGTGAGAGAATTCTGAAGGTATTTCTTTTTGTACATTTACCGGATAAACTTAGCCATGAAATGAACGGTGAAGGAATTACTTCATTTTCTCACTCTGGGCGAGTTTTAAAAAATTGGATAAATTTTCCAGAGAGTACGCTTCAGAAAACCTTATCCACTTACAAACTTTCTAACATCGTAAGTTTTATATAAAATTCCATAACTCAAGATCAGCATTTTGTTGTCTAAATTTATTTATTATGAAGGAACTTCATGAAGAGTATAGCAAGAAAAGTGTTGGGGTATTGAAGAGTTTCCTTTAAACTAAACTCACTCTGAAAATTAAGTGGGAAATACATATGTATAAATCTTGTGGAAATTTTGCTATTGAACTTGATGGTTAAAAATGACGTGTTCTCATTGGTTTCAATATTTGTGTAATTTAACTGTTCACTCTTGTATAATGGTGATGATATTATATGTAGCTTAGAGTATATACAGGGTGGTGCAAAAAAAAGGAAACCCATTTTTAATCTAGTTTATTTTACATACAATCGAACCTAGAAATTTTCTAAAAATAGAGTTTTATTCATTTACTTTTTCTGCATCTATCTTAATAATCTGTCAAGAGTAACGACAAAAATTAAACATCCTGCAGCGAATTAAAAAAAGATAAATTAAAAGATCTTGCAAGGGGGCGAAATATACAAAAAAATCACAATAGGTATAATATATTTCATATTATATATGGATGTAAAAACATTAAATTATATTGCTTTATGTAACAAATAAAAGACAATTAAAATCTTAATAATCAAACGAAAATTTATGTTTGATATAAAATTGATATCTTTAATAAAATCAGTTCGCTGTTAATTTGTATCTCCTATTCGAAACCCTCAAAATGCAGCTTTCAAAAGAACAGAGTTTTTGTTGTGACAAGTTATTTAAACACTGAAAGATTTTAAATAGGTTCAACCTCATTTTGAACATAGCTTTCAGGAAAGACTTTTACCAACTATAAAACCATATTGATTTATATTAATGAGCTTAAACCCGAAGAAAAACTGAAGAATTTTGAACAAAAAGCGTTTTGGTCGCTGGAGAACAGAACGAACGCATGAAAACATTAATCTTATTCATGAACTATTTATTGAAAATCGAAAAATACCAATCAGAAGGAATGAATTAGACATCACTAAAGACACATTTCACCGTATTGTTAAACACGATGTGAAGTATCATCCTTTTAAGATGCATTTAAGGCTCGAACTCTTAGAACTGATTTACCGCACAGTCTAAATTTTTCAAGATGGCTTCTGCAAAGAAATGCTCGTTTTAGAGAAGACATCGTGATTGGTAATGAAAAAGTTTTTCCATAAATGAAAGAGTCAATAAACCAAACGTTAATTGAATGAAAAATAGCATTAAAAAAAATTCTATTAGCATCTGGAAAAAATTATACCTATTCTGAAGTCTTTTTGTGTTTTTCGTTCTCGCGCAAGCCCTTTTTATTTATATTTTTTCAATTCGCTGCAGGATGTTTATATTTAGTCGTAAATTTTACAGATTTTCTTGAAAGATGCAAAAAAACTATATAAATAAAACTTTGTTTTTAGAAAAATTCTAACTTCAATAATTTGTAAAATAAACTAATTTGAAAATGGATTTCCTTTTTTTTGCGCCACCCTGTATATGACAGATGTTAGAGAGAGTTCTTCAAAAACTAACACTGTAGATTTTAGATAATCTTTAACACTGAGTAGTTGGAGAAACTTCAAATAGTGCATTTATTAAATAAGAATTAGTACTCATTCTATCACCTGTTAACATATTTCGCCTAATTTCTGAATGTTACTGAAACAATGATATCACAAATAGACAGACAAACAAATAAATGGAGACGAGGAAACTATCTAAGGGGGTGATTGGGAAATGCAGCACCGAGTTATCGGGCAGTTCCAAATTTGCAATCATCATTTGATAATTATTACAGCTGAAAAATAATAACAGGAAAGGCTCACATTTATTACCAAAATACTCAGACTTAATAAAAATAATAATAAAAGCAAGACATGACTCATCATTTTTTAATACAAACATTGTTTTACGAAAATAATATTGATGAACTGATTTTATTTTAATAACCTTACTGATATTGATGTTTATTGTGGTTACCGTGAAATAAACATAAAAAAATGGTCTCCGTTTTCTAGGTCTAAGTTCTGTAATAACTTCAATGCGTGCCACGCAAGTATTTAAGCTTTGTGAAACGTCCAATTGTGAAACCGTCCAATAATTTGAAACTTACCCCATATGAAGAATTTTAATGACTAGTGCTTATTAGAGCAATTAACGCAACTTCTTTCCTACAAAACATCTTTAATTTTAAACACAATCTAAGTTTAGTTCCAAACAAATAATATAATTTAGCTCTGTTTCTGAGTAGCAAAGTAAGTAAATGCCTTAATGTTTATCTTTGACAGCACATTGTGCTGAGCTATTTACTTTAATTACTCTCCGTCAACATGATTATAATAGGTAAACATTGTAAACACTCATTGTGAAGCTACACAAATGCCTAAATTATATACAAGCAAGAATCATAAGATATCGTGTGTGATGCCTCTCTAATATAGCACAGTGTTACACTCTACAATTGAGGTTATACTGCATACCTCTGTAATTATCTTTAGTATCAACTCCTATTAGACAGATTTGGTTTTGTATATTTGCTTTTGTGTTGAAATTAGTAACACTTAATTTTGATGTTGCATAGTGAATTCTTTGTAATAGAAAATATGCATAGAAGCACTTTAATGTTCGTTTCTACTAGATTAACTGATAAATGTGGATGATTTTCAGGATAGTTATCCAGGAGATAATGTGGACTGCAATGGAGCGTCAACTTTAACGGTCACGCTCTATACCTTACTAGCGAACTAAACATTGAAAAGCTTTTTTGGGAAAGAGGTGTAACTTTCTCTTTCAACACCAGCAATCTAGCGACTGTAATTTCCTCCAGTCACGCGAGGCATCCATAAGTATATAATGTCCGCTAGCGTATAGAGAATTACAGAAACAGTTAATAACACCGGAATTCTAGACTAAACTTACAGGCATAGAAGACATCTTAGATAGTCGTGTGCTTTATTATACTTTTTTTTGGCAGTCTTCTATATTTGAAGATAATTTGTATCAATGTTACCTTCAGCTAACATGGATACCAATTTAAATAGCGAGTTAAATCATAATTATTATCTAACTTTTACATGATCGAATCTATGGAACTTTTTATAAAATAAATAAACTATGCATTTGATATTGAGTGAACAATACCCTTACCTATGAAATGAATGTCGTGTTTAGTTTATAGTTATTAGGAAAATAAATAATGAATCCCATAAGTAGAAATAGAACTAATTATTGAAGTGTACCAGACACTATAGAAAGTAAGCAGGGGAATAATAATAATCATCACAACTGTACTTACACACCCCAATTACTTTAATCCACTTAGTGTTTATTCCAGAGGGAAAGGCAAACTAATTGCCAGCTATTAATTATTGCAATCCATACAGAGCACGGGGACATTGGGAACAGAGATTGCATTAACCAATTTAATCAAATCCACATCAATTAATAAAGTATTAGGTATTGGAAAGAACATCTAAGCGCTCTTTAACTTTCATTGCCTGGAAACGAATTAACTGATCAAACATTAGAGCATTTAAAACGCCAGGGAAAAATTGGAGTGAGTTTCATTTGGTAAAGACGGTGACAATCGCCACTGGAATCGCACATCATTCTACTGAGTGAGAGATAAATCGCAGGGAATGCTTTAAATGTGTTTAAATGTTCATTTACCAATAGGAATTAATGGATTCTCCATGATATTAAAACAATTCAACAACATCAGTAACATCAAAAGTTTATCTAGTGATAGTATAACAATATTCTATATACTACATGCTAATTAGTTGAGATTATCTAGTGATAGTTTAAGTTAATCTAGTGATAGTATAAGTTTATCTAGTGATAGTATAAGTTTATCTTGTGATAGTTTAAGTTAATCTAGTGATAGTTTAAGTTTATCTAGTGATAGTATAAGTTTATCTTGTGATAGAATAAGTTTTTCTAGTGATAGTTTAAGTTTATCTAGTGATAGTTTAAGTTTATCTAGTGATAGTATAAGTTTATCTAGAGATAGTTTAAGTTTATCTAGTGATAGTTTAAGTTTATCTAGTGATAGTTTAAGTTTATCTAGTGATAGTATAAGTTTATCTAGAGATAGTTTAAGTTTATCTAGTGATAGTTTTAGTTTATCTAGTGATAGTATAAGTTTATCTTGTGGTAGTATAAGTTTATCTTGTGATAGAATAAGTTTATCTAGTGATAGTATAAGTTTATCTAGTGATAGCTTAAGTTTATCTAGTGATAGTATAGAGTATTCTGCTCCAAGCTAATGAGTTAACTTTTATGGATTTCAGCCTATCTTGAAGCTCAAAATATATTCTAATCAATCTTTTAATTTAAAGCTCAAACATTTTAGAGGAAGACAGCGAGAAAAAATATGATTAATTTCACGCTAGAGATAGCTTTCCATTTAAATCTCGTGACAATGTAAAAATAGTTGAAATTCATTGATGTTGAATGAATGAGTTAATTTATAGTGATAGATTAGGTTAATGATCAAAGCCAATTAGTTTAGAGTTTTTAATGTTATAATTCAGTTTTATTTAAAGAATGATTGATCATTGATCTATACCCTCATTTGCATTGGGATATCAGCTAAAAAGCATGAAAAAATCTAAGGTATAATCCAGGGCATTTATTCTGAATTTCCAAACACTATTAGCAGTTTTAACCATCACTCATTTTAATACCTTGAGCAAAGAATTAGATTTTCATCCACGAGATGAATTACACAAACTGTCAATTTTTGAAAAGCCCTATGTCATTTTTCATGAGCTGTGAAATCCTAATTAATGAGTTAAACTTAACTTTGAGATCCCATATAATAGTTGAAGAGCTGCGATAGTGAGTATATCGAAAACCGTTAGTGAGTTCTCATTCATTCACCATGTCACCTTCAAGAAAATGATGGCGCGTGATTTTTTGAGATTGGGAACAAATCATCACATGAGTGATAGTCTCACGACACAGCTTCCATCAATAAAATCACTTCTGCGATAAATGATTCTACCGAATCTTCCAAACGAGATTATAAAGGAATGAAAATAAAATGCAACGTAAGAGGGATCTCTTTGAACTTACTCTACATAATAAGTATGCATTGTTATTGTATGAATGAAAGCTTATAATATCGGCGATGATATTGATACGTGATGTTTCATATGAACACCAAGTACCAATTTTTGGTTGACCATTCTGGCTAAATTACATGCATCTTCTTTCCTGACTATCAGGTGATAGTTTATATACTTTTGTAGAAAGTATTCTAATACATTCTAACACATTAAAAATGTATTATTTCAATTTATATAATAATTTAATAAAAGTATAATTACATTGTAACAGCTGCGATGAAATCTTGTTGCTAAATATTAGAAAGTTGTAACTATTAGAGATAACATGCATTGAATGTTAGTTCACGATTAGGAATGCCTTATAAAACGAATGCCTTATATGAATAGAAAGTAATATGCCTGATTAGCTAATTTCCATACTCTAGCATTGTTAAGAAGTTAACAACGCCATTTAATTATAAAACTGTCTAGTAAAGTTCAGCATTTCTTCTCTTTACTCGATCTATTCTATAATTACTGTAGTCTATAACTAATCTGTGTTCAGTTTTCAATATGACGATCCACGCTACGGTATTGTTAACTGGCGTTAGCTTCAGACTTCCTTGTGTAGCAGTATTACAGCTTTAGAGTTAACTCAATTGTGTATATGAGCATAGACTTCAACCCTGTATCGTATCTTATATTCAACAGATAATGTTGTGAAGAAAGAATTCTGCTTGTTTAATATTCCTCTGGTAGTCTAGAATCAAACATCACCACACACATCATTACTTGATTAAAGAACCCCAGAATAAAATTTCTTCTTATGAAAGGGGGGATCATATTCTAACAACTTTCTTTAATCGATAGTAAAGCTTTTCTTATGTATCCATATGAAATATTTTTCACAAATCACTATAAAAATAAACTTGTTTATAAATTATAGATTAGGTGAAACAGAAGTAGCATATGGTGCTACATTGTGAACAAATGCTTTCATTTTGTTTGAATGAATTTAAATAACTGAAAAATTAAGCCAAGTTAAATTGAAATTGTTCGCTTGCGAAATTGATTTTTTTAAAGAATTCAACAGTTTTCGGATTAATTACAGTGGAGTAAGAGAATAAATAAATTAGAAGAGTGGGTAGAAAATACTGCCTGGCCATAGTTAGAATTAGAGTTAGTAATTACTTGAGAGAGAATAAACAATTGCATAGCCTCTCCCTTGATTAAAAGTGAAAGCATTTTGGAGAGAAATATGTAGTTGTTGTAGATTTTCCACCTATTAATTATTTAGTAAATTATAGTGAAAGCTGCAAATGATACGATATATTAGTGTTTATATTAAAGAATAAAACCATATTCATAGTTTTATCTTCCAATGGATGATATCGATATAGGATACCAACAAAATGTAATTTCAGGAGGCTGTTTAGTAAACTTTAAGACCACTTGATTAACTCATGTCCACAAATGGAGTTGAGTTGAGCCTACTTGTGGAGTTAACTCTAGTAAAAGTGTTAAATCCACTCGAAAGTAGGTTTAATTAAGCATAATTTACTCGATTAAAACTCACTATAAAGAAGTGTTTAGTCCACTTTAGAATATTTCACTATGTACTCTAAACTCAAATTAAAGGTTAATAATTTCGCTATATTAAGTTCTGTTTACCTAACCGGAACTTTTTCTGCTTTATTATTCAGGCTGAAAATGTCAACCTTGAAGTGATCCGCTCAGGAAAATGTGAATATTTGCAGAGATAAAGTTGGATTTCCCATTTCGTATGAATATAACTATGTATAAAATGATAAAAAACATATTTGACAAACTACTTCAAAATTGAAACTAATAATGACAGCTAGAGTTACTTAAAAATGAAGTATGAATCTACCACCGAGTTATCGGACGGTTCCATATTTTCGATCATATAATTTCTCTTAAAATTCTGACTAGTTATTTTAATTTGTATCCTGCGAGTTAAAATATTAAACTAAATAATTCTAATATGGTCGGAAATGTGGAACTGTCCTTTAACTCGTAAGTAACTCTATTAGCATAAATAAATGAGAGCACATTTCGGCCCAATGAATCAGACGAATTAAAAGCAATGTATTTCAACGAGCTTTATAATACTGTTATATTAAATGAAAAAGACTTAATGATATACACCTAATCAAAATAATTAACAGACACTGTATTTAGATATATTGAATTAAAAGATATCATGATTGTTAGTTGGTATAATCACGGAGTTGATGACTGCATGGCAAGATAAATTAGTACTATTGTTTACATTATATTTTATGAAATACAATTTGCATGAAATTATGTTATTTGATACTTGACAAATTCAATATTTAATTTACATTTTTCTCTGAATACTCAAGTAAAAAATATATTCTTCCATTATTTTTCGGTTAGGTGAAATTCGTTGGTTTGTCCCTTGAGTTCTCGGAGTTAAAAATCTCTATATATAAACATTGAGACAGCCAAAACTTATTTTTGGAAGGAAGTTATTTTTGGTTTCACGCAGTGATAGAGCAATCTTACTTCGAGTAACAATTTTATCTGTTCTCAAGACAGTTTTATATGTTTATACTAGGACACAAGCTGCGAAACTTCCTCACTTTATAGGCTTCATTTGCAGTTTGCCTCTGTTTTGAATAATAAAATGTTTCAGAAGTATTGATAACAAATATTCTATTTGCTTATTAGGCACAGAATCCTAAAAGCTTACTGACACTAATGCTTCAGCCCACTTTATCCAGATCAAACCCTCGAAATATAAAGAGAACATTATTTTCTGAATGAATGAACTTCATTAAAGGATCCCAATTCGGCCAATATCTTTATGCTTTTCGAATTGTTCCTCCATGTCAAACTACAATCAAATGATATTTTCTACTTCAACTGAAATGAAAGAGCACAAAAGTCCCGTAATGCCATTTCTCTTTTCTAAAATAGGTCTCAGACTTTTTCCACTGCCCAGTTCATTATTGGGAACTTTTGTGTTAACTGCCAACTCACTCATTGTGGGGTGAAAGAGGAGCGACTGCGTGAAATATGAACAGTCTTCTGTTGTCATTGAGAGATAGACTCGATACAAAGGTTCTAACCTTTGTATTTCCAAAGGCAATTTATTTCACACCATCACATTAGAGGTGGAGAGGAGATTGCGAGCTGGCGAGAAGGAAATGAGTGCTGATGTTCAGCCTTTTATTCCTTCAATGTGGCTAGTTATTCAGCTGTCTTTTCATCCTCATTTGAATAGGATTTTCATCATCCATTGAGATTAGTTCCATTACTTAGTATAACTTTTTTCATTCATTTAGAATAGGGAAAACTTTCTTATGTTAGAATCAGGTGTTTCAAATCGGCATTCTGAAATATATTGAAAGTATTTATATTTTCTAGATAGATATAATAGCATTCAAATTTATATTTTATTTCTATTATAATAAGATGCAATGATAGAGCCACCTACTAATGTAGATTTTGTGAAGTTTTATAAACGTCTATAACTTTTCAATTTCGTATCAATTTCTGTGTTATCGAATAGTTTCACATTTTCGATTATATTAAAAGACTATATAATCAAGATGATTTAGCTCTTCATTACCGTCACCGGTAATTTGACACTCGGCTCGGTAATTTGACCCTCGGTAATTTGAAACTCGGTAATTTGACTTCCTGGTAATTTGACCCCCCGTAATTTGACCCTTTATAATTTGATACTTGGTAATTTGACTCTCGGTAATTTGACTCTCGGTAATTTGAATTTAGGTAATTTGGACCACTTTAATTTGAGTCCCGGAAATTTTATTTTCGGTAGTTTTACCAACGGTAATTTGACCCCCTAATATTTCATTCTTTGATGCTGCACTTAATTATATATTATGTCAATATTATATGTATCCATGCTACAAAATTTTAAGTTTAAAATAACTAGCTAATCGCTTTCAAAAAATATTCTTCTGGACTCTTCGAATCGCTTGAAAAGACAACTGCTGCAGCCGCTTCTACATCAGATGTGCCAAAAGTTAATTATTAAGAGTAATCGTGTTTGATCATATAGTATACTCAGATTAAAATTACAACACTGGGGTCAAATGATGGCATCGTAGCAAATTACCGGATTTAAATTACCTAGCACCCTTCATTATATAGTTTCTTTCTATATGATCGGAAATACAAAACCATTAATCGAACTTAACTTAATTTTCTATTATTCTGTCAAGTGTTATCTGCAATGGATTTATTATTTTAGCAAATACATTTTCGTGATTAAAAACAGAAAACTGCTGATCACTCTGTTGATCCGACACTGTCACTCAAACCTAATGTGCGGATTAGTTCTGTCTGAAAAGCTTTCCTATTTATTAATAGGATGATTACTTGTTTTACTATTTATAATGTTCCATTTGCCAATAAATATCACTTTAATTAAATGGCACATTTTCTTCAATTTGCGTGTCCGCGAAGAGTGCTCAAGAGCACTTCTAATTAATCCAACCTTTTATTGAAGAGAGTTCTATTAGAGATTAATTGAAATGTGGAGTGATTAAAATTATAATGCATTGCTCATTAGTTTTGAATAAATTATTATTGATATGTTCTTGTGATACCCATTGGGAATATCTCGATTATTCATCGTATTATATAAGCTTCTCATTATAATTTTCTTTGAATGGAACATAATAATAAAAACGAGTTTCTTCAGTAAAAATTCTAAAAAGTGTTAAATTACTTTCAATGTTTTATATAAAATAGAATAATCTTTTTAATACAGTTATTAGTATTATCAGTATTACTTTTAATAATTGTAATACGAAGAAAAGTTTCATAATGTATTTATGAATTACATCTTTTCTTATTATGATATACATATATTATTAATATCATAATAGCTTTTATGAATTTTTATCTAATCGTAATAAGATCTGCATAGATGTATGTTTTACTTTAATCATTATATTAATATCATTTATGAATCAATATCTAATTAATTGATGGGGTAAGTTCTTAATTATCGGTCAGTTCCACATATTCGGTCATAAAAGAAAAAACGATATAATAATAATTATTTCACGTGATATAATTATATCACGTGAATAATTATATCACGAGGGTTGGTTGAGTAATAATTATTATTATATCGTTTTTCCTTTTATGACCGAAAATGTGTCACTGACCGATAATTAAAAACTTACCCTATGTTTGAAATAATAATGTCCTGCGACGAAGGAGAGTTTTAGAGGATGGGTTCACATCTTCAGGGACCTCAACTCTTAGTTCCTGAAAGAAGTTTCTCATTTGTTGAGATTCTTTTTCCTTGTTTTGAATGGAAAAAACAGTAGAATCCAGAGTAAGAGAACGTCCCTGAATAGTGACCATGTTTTCTTTAGTCTGCCATGAATAGCATCAGTTATAGAAAACTAAAGGACATTTCACGGCAGACTAAAGAAATTTTTTTCACTATGCAGGATAGTCTCTTACTCAGGACTCTGCATTCACTATAGATGAGTTATACTGTAAATTTTTAGGGATGAAATTAAATAAATTTTAAGGTCTATCATATATTTGGTATTTCAATTTGATATATGTACAAAATTATAACTTTTTTCTTATGAAAATCATTCACACACTATTCACAAAATATCTATATAGCTATATATAATATATTTTGTATATTATACATAGTATATCATATGTAATTAATTAAACTATTCATATATAGATATATCAGATAAATCTGCATATCAATATATATCTGTGGGTATATCCTTAATTAAAATACAAGGAATACAATACATAAGCATAATAACTACTTTTTATTCATTTACAATGAAACAAAGCTACTCGTATTAAATGTAACAGCTATACAATATCTATTATTGTGAAAATAATATAGGTTATAATTTCATATGGGTTTAATCGAGGTATTATTGAACGTATTTAAATTAATAAATATTTTTATTGGTAAATATATTTTCTATAATAAACTATTCGATATTTCATATACATATTTTGTTTCATTTTTGGTATAGAATAGTAATTATTATTTCTCTAGATATATCATTCTGTTTCTTATTGGTCCTTTCAAGCCTTACCAATTCAATACAAAGGAGTACATCGACTTCTAGGGTGAGTACCGAGTTATCGAACAGTTCCACATTATCGGTCATTTTGGAAAAATGTATAATAATCACAATTTAACTCGTATTTTACTTAATTATTATTACTTTTTTTCATATGATGGAAAATATGAAACCGTTCGATATACAAAGTATTAACATCAAGCGGGTATAAACAACAATAACTAAATTTCTCTACTATTTCCTAGGGTAACAATATCAAATTAATGGAAACACTAGGAGATGCGTATAATTTATAGTAAATTTGAGCTGGGATATCAGGTTATATAAATATTACATTATGGAGCAGTAAGTAATGTCAATTTGAACGGAAAATAATAATGGTGGTGATGCTATAAATAACTATGGAATTACCAATGATTTTTATTCTATAACATTTTATATATTAATCTAAAATAGGATAACATTATGTTTAAAAGATATTTGATAAAATCTGATTATTGTTTGCGAAAATGGGGAATTTAATGTAATTTAAGTATTCAAACGAAAAATGCGTCCTTGATCTCTATATGATGAATCTATAAATTAAAGTTGAAGATTTTATTTCTAATGGTCAAAATCTATCTAAATCCTGGATGATTTCGAACACGGTCACCTAATTCGGAGTCATTTACTACCAATTATATGTTAAATATATCATGGCTGTAAATTACATGTAATTTATGATAATTGAAACTTCTTCGATTTTATAGTTATTTAATTGAAATTTTGATCATTAATCATTGATTCTTAATGGAGGAAAAGATATTCATCATCTGAAGCTATGTAATAATTTTAAATTGTTCTTGGAAGAAACAAACATGATAGTGTAGGGCCTACTAAATCTTATTGATAAACAGCCAAGTTACCTAAGTGTTGGCCATCAATCAATAGGGTGAAAGAAAGAACCACGAACAAGGAACAAGGTAAAGGAAAGAGAAAGAAGAAGAAAAAAATAAAGAGGAAGAAGAAAGAGACAACAGTAGTAGAATCAGTTCATATGCATGGTAGAAAAGAGAATAGCTATGAAGAAAGGCTCACAGTTTTGAGTATACAGAGTATTCAAGAATTCGGACACTCTGTCGATTTTTATAAAAACACATTTGATTACCAATTTTACAGATCTTAATCATAACAAATGCTAAAATTTTTCATTCAATGAAACATGCTTTTATTCTCTCATTGAAATTAACTCAGTTGAGGGGTTAAGTACTGATCCTTTGGCATTCAGATTTTGATAATCAATTAGCTGTTCATGGTTTTTCATAAAAATTCGCATTGTGCGCTGTTACAGTGTCCGTATAACTATTTCTTGTCACAGTAATTCAAAGTCCTGATGATGCAACATATCATTTCCTCCTGATACTATCAGGCATAATACTATGAGGCATAATACTACCAGAGGCTTCATGGAACTCTAAAAATGATAAAAATGTTGAGTATTTTACATTAATGAAGAGAGTGAGTCCAGAGTTATTGGATAGTTTCACAATTTCGATCGTATAAAAATTATATAATTATATCATATATTAAGCAATTATTTTTAATTGATATCAATGATAGTTGTAGGTTTTCGATAATAATAATTATAATTATTGTTATTCATGATGCTTGCAAACATCATGAATACCTAATAAAATGAAAGGTAAAACAATTATTATTACATATTTTTTCTCTAGTGATCGAAAATTTAGAACCATCCGATAACTCAAATCTTCCCTCAATATTTAGGTATATTCAATTCATCAGGTGGTTTCTAACAAGCAAACGTGATTAAAAAGCACACGGAAGGAATGATAAATAACTGGGTAGGTAGTTTGTTTGTCCTACACACCAGAGTGTATGGATGTTTAATTTCATTTAATAGAAATTAAATTGAATTAATACACACTATGGTGAGTAGGATTGGAATAAACTCATGAAAGGTTTCTTCTGTTTTCAGCAGTAATTGGGTGGGGAATGTGCCAGGGAATGTGAATTCATAATGATATGTTGAAATCCGTCTACTTACGCTTTGAAATTAAAATGATATAGTGATCTTTCTTTGAAAAGATCTTTGCAGATTGCTCAATAGAGAAGAAAATTGAACATAAAATGATATAATTCGTTATGTATATTTCAACGAAGAACATTAATAAATTCAGCTCTAATAATATCTTGATGCAATGATAGTTTAATTTCTTGCACAGAAAAACATTCAGTCATGTTTTTTTCTTGGAAAATAAACCACCAATATCACAATTCTATCGAGTGTCCGTTATACAACCAATCGTCCGTACTACCAACCAAAGAAGAAATATTTAGGAATAATATAGATATTTTATTCTTTACATAATTTCTTTGGTTAACAACTAAAAAAACATATAAAAGAAAGCGTGCAAATATTGTACACCAACATATTTGTGTATTTTAATTTAAATATGTAAACACAGTTGGCTACATAGATTAAAAGTTATGGTGGGGCCGTAGAAGGTTAAGTGGGGTTCTTTCATAATCTTTTGTGGCCCCAACCAAAACTTTCTAACTGGGTTGATATTCAGTATGTATAGTTGTTCGTACTTTTAATACATTCTTGGTAGTAGTAGAGAATTGATAGATTTGGTGATTTTTAATGTGGAAGTATACGACTGGCTCAGTTCCCAGTTATCGGACAGATTTACATTTACGATCATAAAAGAAAATGAATAAAATAATCAAATGGCGAGTTAAATTATAATTATTCTACATTTTTCTTAAGTGATCGAGAATGTGACACTGCACAATAACTTTGAACGTACCTTAGGAACACAAAGAAGCAATATCAAATTCCAGGAGATCCTCAAAAGTAGACACTGGACATGGAAGTGCTCTTTCATTCAGTAGAAATCATGTGGTAGATTTATGAGATGTACTTGTACCAGTAAAATATGTTGAAAATACTAAAACTGAGCGGAAAAAGTACCCGGCATGAAGCATCGATTGTCTGAGCCAAATTGGAAGGTCGACTTTTTAAGTCACTCTGAAGATGAGCTGAGAAATCTTCACTCTGTGGGAATGGAACTCTGCCTCCACTCAGATGCTGCAATAAATAGGAACGTTTGAATTAGATCACCGCTGTGAATTAACCTTATTAGTGATTCTAATTTAAATTAGTAGATAACTTACAGCTACACTTCCGCACTCGTTTCCACAAGGTCCTGTTTTGCTGTTGCAATTTGAACCTCCCTGGTGATCCTCGTGTGTCTCATCGTGCATTCTCTCTTTGCATTCTTCGGCAGCGGCCATTTTCTTGAGATGTTTGGTGGATTTTTTAGCGTATTGCCTCCTCCAGAGGTAGTTAACTAAAGTAAATTCCAGGAGAGCAGAGAACACAAACGCTGGAGGAGAGAAAGATTTTTAAAATCTTTGACTAACTTCTGGTATAAATATTTAATGATAAGAATTCGAGATAATAATGATGAAGACCTCCTCGAAAACTAATAAGGAAATACTTCTTATCATTCACGACCTCTGCATTTACTAAATTTCCTTTTTGATTAAAATACATATAAACTTTATTGGGTTAATACTTTTTGCCAATTATTTCTATTATACTTTGATTTTATTTACCTCCTGGTAAGGTAAACATTCATTAAGTATTTGAAAGCAACTAGGCTATATTTCAGAGTAATCATAAAAAAAATTGATATTGAGAAATATCCAATGCCTATCAAAGTGCAAGTTAAAATTCTTTGACTACCAAAGTAACTACCCGAGTTACAATTACAAAGAACGGATAATTTAAATATAGAAAATATTTCCCAGCTTGATTAAATATAAGAAATACAACCAATTGTCTATTTGTCGGTAGAAAATTTCCGCAGGATTAGAAAGAAAATGATATAACAATTTTCTATTCAACTTTGTAAATCTAATAATTTTATGCCATTTAATATGGTTATTTGGCTGTTGATTCTTAAAATCTGATTGTTATGATTCATTAAATTCCAATTATCAATTAAGAATTAAATCAGATGAAATAAAGAATTTAGTAAGTTAATTATCATATTTACCTGTACAAGCTCCCATCCAAACATCAATGGCTTTGATATAAGAAACTTGAGGTAGTCCTCCTTGAATCTCTGAAAAGGTGTAGAATGGGAGAATTCAATTGCTTTGCCTTTATTTTTTATAACACTGTATTATTTTCCTAAAGGAATATTACACATGGTATTATACTGGCTAAGCTTGTCTCTACGTTAGATCAAATTTTCCTTAAATTGTGTCGGTTTGTAACATATGCAATGTGAGAGAAACGTGACACGAATGTGAAATTGGAATCGATTCACACGGAGAGAAAAGCTATAAGAGATTGTGATGTACGGGTATTTCTCTTACCGTGGACATGTTTGCTCCATTTGTTCGTATTGCAAACTAACCTGAAGACTTTGTGGATATCGTGAGGAGAGTGGTGACTCCGAGTGTGGTCCGCCCTGGTACTGAGTCCACATCCATATAGAATGACACCTATAGGAATGACAGTGTTATTACTCTTCTCATTTAAATGATTTGAATGTTTTTATATGCATTAAATCACACTGACCCAAGAAATAACTACTGTGAGTATTGTAGGTAAGTAGGACTGAACTAAATGGTATCCGAGGGATCTTCTCATGTGGAACTCTGCCACCAAACAACTGTAGTTACCTGAACATGAAACACATAAAGGCAAACTTTAGGCACTTGGGCTAACTATTATTAATATACAGAAGTTATGGAAATTGTGGAGAGAGTTTACTGTATTATGATACTTTCTTTATCATTTGGAATTAAACGATGCATCGTCATCTGTTTATCTCATAAAAAGTTGAATGTCAAGAAACTCAACATGAAAAGTTTGGTGAACCGAATTTTAGATTTATTTTGTTCCATTTCATTATAAATACGTATAAGAATATTCTTTGAGTGGTTTTACAAAATATTATCAGATTAAAATTATTTACCTGATTAATTATCATAAAGTAACATTCATCGGCCTTATCAAAGTAAATATAATTGAATATGAAACTTTTAAAACAGTAAGAAAATGATAATTTTCATAAATGACCCGTAAGAGTCATTGAATAAGTTTAGAACTTTTATTTAATAAGTTAGAATAAAATTGGAGTTATTGACCGGTTCCACATTTTCGATCATATTGTATATAAGAATATTGTACATAAACATTATTATTCAACTCATGTTTTATTTATAATAAGTATTATTCAACTGCTAACTTTTTTCTTATATGATCCTAAATGTGAAACCAGCCGATAATTTGAAATTCACCCTAGATTTTCTCTAGAACTTGACAATAGCATTTGCTGTTTCTTTGACTGGCCAAAAGGATAATATAAAATATCCACTGCTGAAGAAGCTTTCAAAACAAATGAAATATTGAATTGGTTTTTGGGAGAAAAGAGAGGTTCTATACATTCATTTCATTTTATTCAATAAGAGTTTTCAAATCATGAAAAAATGATATTATTTAAGTTTATTAACTGGTCGTCCATGATAAAATCAGAGGAACATAAGAAGTATATACTAAACTGAAATATTGTAACATTAGAAGGATTACGTTTTGATATTCTTTTCTGAAAATCATCTTGTCAATCAAAATGACTATAAAATCTTCAGTGCGACTGTCTAAACTTTCTATCCGGGAGTTAATCTTCCAGCAAATCCTACTTGGAAAGAATAATTTCTCTAACAGATGTCATAAATTACCTTCAGATGTTTTTCTATCCTACATTAATGGTAATGAGGTAATTAACTTTGCGCTTTTTAAAAGAAAGAGACTGATTAATGTGTCTCTTAGAAATGACTTTAACTACTCTTGGAATTACCACTAATCTGTCATGTATATTATCGTTTTGAATATTATTAGCAAGAAGGATTGCAATGGTGAGTAAAGATCGTCAAAATAAGTTTTACCTCATTCCTTGTCTCTGACATGTATTTGCAATATATCTACTATGGGAGATTGAAACAGGATATTAATATATATTTTGGCGAAATCAATAATAATCTTATTCTAGTATAAATAAGATATTTTTATAATGAATATCTTGAAAAAAAATCTTACAGAACAACTAACATTTTCATCAATACTATACAATTGAAGAAGAATAGTGGTTGGTATACCAATTCAATATGCTGGTGATATTGGCTTTTATTAGACTGAATTCATAAGTCAATTTATGACGATTACTAAATCTCCTGTTTCTATTATTTCGATCATTCACATTGTTAAAACACAATAAATATTTGTAAAAGAAGGTGAAGACTCAAAATTCAATTTATTATTGTAAAGTTTTGATTCAAGTAATTACAGTTTGATTATATTTCCTCCATTGCGGCTCTTTTTTTTCTCTACGAGGAGAAAGTGAGTTGAAACTGTCAACATAATAGTGACTGCCTCTCCTATTTCGTAGAGACATTTTCAGCGTTATTTTAACTTTTCTAAAGCAGTTCACTCCTAAAGTTTATTGGTCTGTCTTGTCAAGCTCGATTCGTAAAGACTTTCCTCATGAGCTATATAAGAGGGGCCACAATTTCCAGAACACATAATTCAGATGTGTTGTCTATCGTAAAAGTTGCGAATAAGAAACAGAATAAATGGACAAAGTTAAGCATATTTTCGTATGAATTTTAATATCAATTTGCCAACTGTTAGTTTATTGTTTGGAATGAATGGTTAATTAAAATTTAATTTTTAAGTGATATCAGTTTTTGAAGAATATTGTTTTTAATCGATGGTGACATGATACTAATTCCTAATTAAGTAAAAGTGATATTCGATATGCTATTGTGTAATATCATGTATGAATAACTATAAAAGAGTCATATTACCAGATTTCTATTAGCATTACGTTTCATCAAATTCTAACGAAAATAATTAATGCAATTTAAAATATTAATATTAAATTAATAAATATTATTAAATGTCATTTTTTCACTACATTTGCAGTATAAAGTATTTAATAATTACGTTTAAATTACATACCAATATGGAAAGACTCTGTGCAGATTGAATCCACAATACTCGTTATTTCAAACTGGGGCAGTCTCCGGTTCTCCATTTTAATGGGCATGTCCTTCTTCCATCTCAAATGAAGCTCCTTCATTGTTTTTGAAACTGAAGTGCAATTAAAATTAAGAAGTTGTTTCTCAACCATAATTCACTGATATTTAAGTAGAGAGACTTATAAAATGTAAACAGTAAAACTCACAGCTCGCTACTTCCATGGTGCAGATTTGTGTGTCGAAAGGGAATTTAGAAAGATCCAGCATGCAGGAGAAGAGGAGTTTCAACCTGTCCAATTGTGAACATTAAAATAATTATTATTTTGAAACTTCACAAAGTATTTACATCTGTATAAACTGATTATAATAAATTAGAAAAATGATTGGGTATAAATTATTATTAATTTATACCTCAATTTACATGTATCAGATCTCATCTGAGCAGTAGGGAAAGAAACGAGTAATTGAACAGTTACACATTTTAAATCATAAAAACATATATAGCTTGACATTTAAACTCGTTATTATATTTAATTTGAATTGACTGCTTTTATCTAACTAAAACTAAAATATTTGAGGTATAAACAACAATAGCACAATTGATTTACAATCGATATCTAATCAATTATAGAAACGATTAAAGATAAAGGTGTATTTCATGTTTATTTCACTTCATATCAGGTAATTGTGTTCACTGTCTAAAAAATACAAAAAAAGTTACATGCATTGACTGACACTCAGTCAATGCATGTAACCATAACGAACAGAAACAAATGTTTATTTCATTTCCACGCACTTATATTGATTATTTTTTAGCCGTCACTCTATCAAGTCTCGTCTAACGAATTGTTCACTCTTGAGTGATTCGACTGCTTTTGAGTGATTATAAAAACAATTCAACTCTGGCGAAGAGATGGAATTACTTGCCATTATAATTTATTGAGAAAGTAACGACAGCAGTGGAGGTGAGGCCTCCGGGGAAATTACCCTTGGGTTTTCTCTAGCATAAAAACTCGGCAATTGTCGGTTATATACAGTGTGAAGAATTTCATTGACTTTTATAGCTTAGGCTGATTGCTACATTAAATAAGGGAGAACAGTATTTACCCTCTGAATTGTAATTAAAGAAAAAGCTTCAATTTTAGGTAAATGATTCAAGGAATTACTTAATGATCAATGTGGAGAATTATTTGACTGGAGAATTGAAAATAACAGGTTAAATCTAATGACATTTTTACTTCAAGAAAAGCTGTAAATGAATAATTTATGAACTTATCTTATACAATTTTATAGTGCTTCCTTTTTAGCAAATTCGTTTGGTCGACTATATTCTAACATCCAGATAAAATTCTCAGTAAACTCCCATGAGAAATATTACAGCTGGTTCCATTGACTTCACCTGAGCATGTATAGAATTTCGCCATGAGGGTTGATTCGAACCAGAACATTCGGCACTGTCACGAATTGAAACTCAGCGTGGATGGCATTGGGGAAATACACCTCAGGTTTCCAAATGGCTTTCACTAGATTGGGATCGTTCAGGTCCAGGGGTTCACTGATATTCTTATGATTCAAACGTTCATCAACCCAGGTTTGTCGAAGGTAAAGGTCCACCTGAAATGCCTGGTTAGCGAAAAAATTGGTTAAAAAATGACTGCTATAATATATTAATGTTATAATTTTGTTAATGACGTATTCTGCGCTTCATACTATTATGATAAATTGAAGTACTTGATTATTCTTTATTTTGATTGTTCTGTACATGGTATTAATTTGATATAACGTTAAATTAGAAACTTTGTATCCTTTATTATGAAAGACACACAATATCATTTTAAAGTTCATGGGTAGACATTAATGTTTTGTGTGCACTGCCAAATAATTGGATATTAAAACCAAGTGGCGCCATATGCAACCATTATCCGGAATCTAATTTCCTTTTGAATATTCATTAGATTAAATGAAATGATTCGGCTCAAGAATTAGAGGCACATGGGCTTCAGAATCAGATTAAAATGAGACGGCCCTTAAGGAACCCTTGGCAGCTGCAAATGAAATTGAACAGCAAGACTCAGCTGGATTTCTTCACAGAGAGTTCAGACAACACAAAATATACTCTACTTCTTTGCTTCATTTTCCCTCATTAACGAAGGAGAGGAACAAGAAGAAGAAGAAGAGTTGAAGTGTTGTAAATTTTCATTCATGAATTTGAATGTGTTTCGATATTGGAAATCATTAGTTGGAGTTTGTATATTGATATTCAAATATTAAATTATTTATATATTCAAATTATACATAAAATTAAAAGATATCTTGATGATTATTCAGTTATTAATCTATACATGATCATCATTCATGATTAGCACAAGATTTAGATAGTGATAGTTTGTTTCACTTATTGAATATTATAATAATAACGATGAGTTTACATCGTCCATTAAAGTATATGTATACAATATATTTAAAAAATGTGACATCTGAAAAAATACTTAATATGACTATTTTTTATTTAATTTCAAATGATTGAAGATTTTGTATATTTTATTTAATTTATACTTTTATGAATTTATTAACTCACCATCGAATTATGGTCAATCGATCCGAAGCTCGGGATGTACAATTCACAGTCAACCTCTGTAGCGACATCTGTTGGATGAAAAGTAAAATAATTACTTAATGCTCTAAATTTTAGGAAACTGCTCATATTGTGATGATGTTTTTATCATTATTTCAGTTGGTAGTTTGACCAAAAGCATTTGCTTTAAATAGAATTCTTTATATTCTTCATGATTTGATGAAAAATGGTGTAGTTATCTTTAATAAACAAAATAAAGGCCCCTTAAATTCATGTAATTGAAAGAAAAAATAGCTCACAGAAAGAGCTTTCATTGTTTTATAAATAAAAATAGCAGTGCTAGAGTACAGAATAATATACTTTATACAATCATGGATAAAAGTTTCGGATTCCATGAAATGTAATAAATGAATAATTTTGTATAGGATAAGTTACGAATTATCGGTCAGTTCCACATCTTTGGTAATATAAGAATAAAAAAAAATGTTATAGAGTTTCTTCTTATGTGACTGAAGATGTGAAACTGACCGATAATTCGTAACTTACCCTAGTGATTTATTATTGAAAAAGTTTGATAGTTATATATTGCAATGCCCCTAATAATATATTTTTAATGAATATTATGGAAAAAAAACATAGAAAAATATGAAATCTTGATGCGAACAGAATTCTTTTTCCATTTAATTCTTGTTTAATGTTCCTTCTGACATTTTTATTTACAAGAACATTTTGTTCTAAATAATATTCTTGATCGCTCTATAATACAAATCTTAAAAGGAAGAGAGAATTAAAATCTCATTCTTCTTGGAAAAAGAAGCAGCATTTATTTCAGCTTAATTTTCACTTTCCATTTTACAAAACCTAATATACTTCCCTTTTAATTCATCATAAGCCTTTTTTCGTGAGCGCTCACTCTTTAATTATATACAGTATATAGTTAAAGCAGATACGTAATAAATGTATGATTCTTTAATAATTATTCTAAGCACTTATTTTCACAATAGACTGAATAAGTGATATCTTTCCTTCTTTATAATTCAATAAGAATAATTTGTATCTCTATTCAATTCCAAGTCCACATTAGCAGCTTAATTCATACTAAAGTTACCTACCATAGCCATTCATAAATTCAGTGTCGTATTCGCTAGCTAGATAACGACTATTGTTCCAGACCTCTTAATAATACGATAGTTCCAATAGATCTTTGGATTATTGCCAACAATATCTATAAATATATGGACAAAATATATAGGATCTAAGCCTGATAATCTGTTGCATCTTTCTCTTACTGGAATATGAAAATTAAAGGTAAAATGGCTATCGCCAAAAAGTGAATAAAACGTTCCACAGGCGAGTAGGAAAAGGGGATCACAAACTGTATTCAAACTGAAAACTATTGCTAAGTTTTGTAAAGTAGCGATCTAAACTTTTAAGGCTGTCATATCGTCAAATGCATTCAATATAGGATTTAGGAAATTCCTATTCAAATTGCGACAATCTCCAGTTTTGGTTAAAGTCGAAGATGCAGTTATCATGTGAATCTCCTTATTACGTTAGGGTGACTTGCTCATATTCAAAATACCGAGTCTATTGGAGAAAATGAGAAATAAAATAACAGTTATGGAATTGAAAATTTCAATAAGAATTAATTATTTCACTATCCTAAATTACAACTTATACTTCACAAATATAAAAAATATAATGGGATTTAATATTAAAAACTACAAATAATCTATGTAGAGGGTAATTAGGCCGAGCAAAGATTTGCTCCCTCATAAGAAAAGCATATCCAAGAAATATAGTTCACAATTATACCCAAAGAAAAGTTTTATATGATCATAGAATATATAATGAGGCCCCATTTTCATATTTGCTGGGCCCACCAAAAAGCCTCCTAAATATAATCTTAACTTTAGATCAGTGTGAGTTATTTCGTAAAATTTCCCGAATATTATATAAGGATAAGTATTTCTATTGAAAAAAAGTACAAAAATAACAATAATTCATCTAGCCCTTTTATAATTTCCTAAAGAAAGAAATATTTTCGAGAAAAGATAGGATATTTTCGTGTACCTTAGTAATATCTTAATAATAATAACCTTCAATTTGGTAAGTAGTTTATTAGAAGATATCACAAATAATGGTGGGACAATAGTGCCACTTTCTCATCTATTTTCCCCTCGTAACTTTCTCTGTGGGTAGAGATTAGCCAGATATATAAGTGATAATGCATTAGTGCTAAGACCTGCTAGCCGCGCTCACGATAATGCCTTAATATATGACTCTAATAATTCAATTAATGTACATATAACATAAGCACACTTCACTGTAGCTAGCGCTCTAATATTTATACTATAATAAGAGCCTGAGTGTCACACTTACATTAAAAAATACATATCAAAAGAGCAAACCAATAATTTGTTGCTGTATCATACCATAATAACAACTTATAAAATCGTATTTTCATTTTTGACTCGTGAGATATATAATATTTTTTGTTAAATCAGTATATATGCATCTATAATACGTACTTGCATTTGAATATAATAAAGACTCAGCAACAGGCACTGCACTAGTCATTATAATAAATATTACATGATATGCATCGTCCAGTCTATCGAAACAAAGTATGCATTATTGCAGTGTATGCAGAAACATCCTGCTCATGTCAGGGTAATGTTTATCTATTTAAATCACTGAAAATCATATTGCATGGAAACAAATTTAATATTAAATAGATTATGTGCACTCGGTGAGCGCATACCTTCGCCGTTGTTTTGACCCGTTCCCTCCCAAAATGTAATTAACTGCTAACTGGATAATAACCAATCGTCCCTCCAAGTTTCATGCAATATAGTTCAATAGCTTTGAATAATTGAGTTATAAATGACCTTGACCTTTAACCGGATCGCTCCCAAAATTCCAACAGATGGTTCCTGGACATTGACCTATTGTACCATTAAATTTCAGCCAATTTGTTTGAATACTCTTTGAGTTATTGAGTTACAAATGGCCTTGACCTTGATCTTTGACCTTTGACCCGATCGCTCCTAAAATCTAACAAAATGGTTCCCGCATATTGACCAATCGTCCCACCAAGTTTCATACGATATAGTTGAAACTTTTTGAATTATAAATGACCATGACCTTGACCTTTGACTGGGTCACTCCCAAAATTCTAGCAGCAGGTCACTGGACATGGACCAATCGTTTCACCAAATTTCAGGCAATTTGGTGTATTAGTTTTTCAGTTAAGCGAATAACAAGATGATAAATAAATAAAAAACGACGGCTAAAATATGACCTTCCCGCATTCTGCGAAAGTAATTAATACGTATTGTTGGGAAATTCTTATTCTTAAACGGAAATTATACTATTAAGAATATAATTATCTGAATTTTAAAGTCTTACTAAATAAAATTGTTGATCAATTTGTTCTCAGTATAGATTCCTATTTACAGGGTTATTACTTAAGGATACATTTTCAGTGAATATGTACATACATTTATTTATTTATTCTCACGGTAAATTTCTTGAATGAAATTTTTTTTCTGTTAGTAAGATTAATTTACTTTGGGTTTCAGCTTAGTTCAAAAAAAAAATCTATTATTTATGTGTTTCAATTAAATTTTCTGAAAATGTACGAATGCTTATGTAATATACATGTTATTTCTTTTCTCAATAGTATTATTCTCCACCCATAATTTAATTTAATTTAAGCTCCTCTATTTACAGTGGACCCTTCTCATAATAACAACTTCAGGTGAAAACAAACTGTTTTGCTATTCAAAATTGCACTCATGGTAAATCCATAGCTGCTCCAAACTATAGAAAGTTTGCACACCTCAATAAAATGGGCCACTGTTTTGAAAACATTTCACTGTTGCTTATGAATATTAATGCTTGGATGTTTTCATCAGCGGTAATATGGAGTATAATGAATTAACTAAACTTTTTGAGATTATATTTCTATTTTCAGTGTCTTCATCAGTTATAAGTATGGTAATATTTTAATTTCTTATACATATGTATGGTTGCACAATTCTTTTTAACAATAAAGAAATAAATACTTTAAATTAAAATGATTTAAATAGAACATTCTGAATGTGTATGGAATTAATCTACTCAAAAGTACTAATTCGAATCAAATTACTTAATAAACTTTCTAAACATTCTAAGAACTGCAATCGGGAGGAAGAGGTATAATAGCTAGAGATTTAATTCATCTTCAGTTGATAAAGTTAGCAGTTCATCAGCAATCATAATCTAATATGTTAACTAGCTGGAATTATAGAGTTAGACAGTCTCATGTTTTCCATGTGATAGCATTCCCACCTAATCTCGGCATGTGATAGCATTCCCACCTAATATGGCCATGTGATCGCATCATCCTCATCTGATAAGCTAATTCCATCTGATCTGACAGCATCTAAGACCGTGTCTCGGAACTTTGTCTGATTCCTCAGAGAATAATTGAATTCGGTAGCATCTCATTCCAAGCCAGACATAAGGCGCAATTGACATCTAAGACATAGAGAGAACTCATGTATTTCTCCAAACAGAATTAATTAGTCAGTTGAGGTTTTTGCTTTTAATTTAAAGATTGTAAATTCTGGGATATTTGACGGTTCCATATTTTCGAAAAACTGTACAAATTTGATATCATAACTAGTAATTGTAATTGGTATCCATGAGGTAATAGAAGTTAAATATTAAACGATAGTTTATGTAAGATGATCGAAAATATGGAACCTTCCCTATAAAACTGTTTAAATGAATTACCTTCAATCTGTGAATCTCAACGAATAATAGAGTAACTGTTACTCATTTTCAATAATCAAAGGATATTTTCAGTGTTCGAGAGTGTGCAATAAATAAGAGCGATGAAGACTCTCTGGGGAGATTTTGAGGATCAGAGGATAGCGGAATATGACAGCTGGGAGGAAAGGTTTGGGGAACATTTCATTGAAGTGGAAGATAGATAGATAGAGAGAATTTAAATACTTAACAACAAACTTATGACAAAATATGGTAAGTGTTAATGTTATAATTAATGTACTTAAAAATTATAGCAGGGGAATTGATTTGTTCTAGGAGAAATATCTGGTATTGAACTATGAAAAATATTGAAAAAGAAATTTGCTATTGTATCTAAAAATGTACAATTTGTACATCATCTTATTAAAGGCTTAGGAATTTAAATTCTCTGTTCAATTATAATAATTTTCTTGTCGAAATATCATATTATGACCAGGTGGAAAGATTTTAACACTGAAATTCTGTATAATTCGTGGCTTACCTTTGAATATTTTAAATATTTCGAATAATGTATCTTAACATCAATTTTTTCTATGTGTTCTATTATTGAAGAATTTGTACCAGTAAAATTATTTTACGGTTCTCATGCATATTAGAAAGTGACTTAGAGTGTATTAAAAGATAAACTATTCTACAACTATCATTATGTGATAATCAGAACAACAATTTAATGATTCTTAATTTCCAGTATATCTATTTTTAACCGTAAGGACTCTGTCTCCAGCACGATCAGGAATAATGTTCGTGTTCCGCAATAATTCGGTGCTCCTCTCGAGTCTCCTCATTAATAGAAACTTTATTCTCCTCCGACAAAGCAAACATCGTAGCTGCCGTATCTCATTTGGGTACAAATTTACGCAATCGTCGATTTACTCGAACAAAATATCCTTGACTTCAATAATACAGGTATATTTAATGGCTAACAAGATGAAGAGAAGTGCAGGGAAAGTTCATTTACTTATAAAATTTGGAATCAAATATGAAAATATATAATATAACTGAGGTACAGGTGTATTCCAAATTATGAGATGGTTCTACATTTTCGATCATCTAACAAAAATTGTATATTTATTATTAGCTAACTTTTATATTAATTGGTATCCATGATACCTACATGAATCATGGGTACCAATTAAAATGGCATTAAAATAATAACTATCATATATTTTTCTCCTATGTGATCGAACATGTGGAACCGTCATTCAACTTGCATTTATAAAATTATTCAAAATACTTACTGAGATGATTAGAAGGAGTTGCTCGTCGGTCGTAACGACTCAAAAGACTGTCTAGAATTTGTAAGTTTCCTTGTCGAACAGCATGTCTGCAAGAGAAGAAAAAATATGAGTGATTCAATTAGGTTTTTTTGATTACCTTTGACGTATGGCGTTGATATTTCATCTGAAATTCAATCAAGAAATCCTATAAGGGGATATAGACATTTTTAATTATTTTGGGTATTTCTTTAGGCAGTGTGTTTTCTTGTTGTCCAGGACAATAAAGCACAAAAGTTAAAGTGACATTTGCTGCTCAACTAATTGTTCCCCACTCAGCATTTCTTTATTTTTCTGTAAGAAAGTTTGTGGAAGTTCAAAAAGCCTCGTTACCAACTTATTCCACTACATTAACCATTTTACATTTGCTAGAAAGGAAAATGCTAGTTGGTTTAGCAAAGAAAGCAGCTAGAATCACTATAGGTTTATATTCCACCAGAAGCTTTGTAAGTATTCTTGCACTGAATGCAATTCTAATGAATTACTCCATGCTTCATAGACCATCAGTGGTTATAGAAGCTGAATTTGAGCCATTAAATCCAAACTGGATATTGAGACGCCATTTGTGGTCTAAAGAGACTTAAAATCTCATGTTCGAACTTCACTGCCCAAACTACCGAAGTGAGGAACTCTTGTTGAGAAGTTTCACCAACTTGTTCTTGATAGTATGTACCGTTGGATTTGATTAGCACTTCAGTTCATCAGTCAGGGCTCTACTAAAGTGCATTGGATACAGAAATTTAATTCGCATTATTGCTACTTCTTTTTATGATAGTCAATTCGAGACCTGATGGGATTACAGAGTTTGTTTGTTACCAAGTTTGGTGTAAGTTATGCATAGGAGGTGATTTGAAGATTTGTCATTGAGTCCTAGATGTATTAGCTTGTAGAATATTGAAGTGAAGTGACGTGGTTCTCGTTCTTTTTCATATATAATTATCGGCATTTGATATTAATGAATATATAATAAAACTAATATTTCATAGGAAACTGAGAGACAAGAAGTATTCATATTGAATATTACAATTTTCGTTAGATTTTTTTGATCGTTCATTTAACCATTATTGTTACATGAAATTAAAATGATATAAATTTATATAAATTAACTAATTATAATGAATTTGCTATGAAATATTTCTTTTATGATAGGAACATCGGCTGCAGATGTTCCACTGAAGATGAAGTTCTTGCTGAGGTTCTTCTCTTCATATATACTAAATACATAATTAATCATAAAAAATACATGACCTCTAACTAGTCAAAATGTCCACATTACAAATATCGCAGTATTGGAACACTCATTATAACACTCAGATTATTCGGAAAGTGGAGGTTAGCATATGTCATTATATATTATATTTAAAGGTCATATTTCTAGTACGCTTAATGTACTCGTTTTATTTAAGATTCTAATTCAGACAATTGTTTTTCCAAACCTCGTCCATCTCTGCAGTAACTACCACGTAATAGCTTTCGTAATTCCATCAGCCTGCCAATGATTGGTGAGTGACCCTATCAATTTAGAACTAGAGAGCGACTTCGCGCCATCTATCGAGAAACGCATTCACCCTAATTGTGATGAAATTGCTCTGCTATAGATTGATGATGGTTGTGGAAGGCAGTTGTTGTTGCGGACACAGAGTGCCAACCTAGCAAACACTGTAATGGCTCTCTCTAAACATTTAGCTCGGTAAACAATTCACATTGAACCAAACTCTATTTACCTAACACTGATACTAAGACCTTAATTCTAATTTTCTTTCTGAGTAATGGATATCATTAAATGAAGACTTCATATTGATTCTTAATGTGTATACATTTTTAGAGAGTTTATAAGTTTTCTAGTTGACATCATTTTTCATTATTTGTTAGCAATATCACACGAAAATAATCAATATTTAACTTCCACTTAATATCTGTAAATAAATTACAAGGGATCTTATTCTTATTTAATTAAAATTCTTATAGAAATAATAAATCTTCTATAAAGCATCCTTTTTTTGTAGCATCAGTCAACAATATATTTGTGAGTGAAAATCTGGAGAGCAAAGTGGCTGGTTGTATGGCAAGATAAACATTCCAGGCGATAAAAGTGATCGCTATTCCGGGGACTATAAACCAACAGATGAACCACTTCCAAAAAAATGCTCAGATGGAAAAGTTTTGAGACTTGCAGAGGAAAAGATGCTTGTATTTCGGGATGAAATTTTACTTTGTGTATTCTTGGAGACGTTTGGAGAGTTATGTTTTAACTAAACTGATACAAATACACTGATATTCATCTCTAACAAATATACTAATAATAGTTTTTCCAATTATATTTCATTATCGTCTTAAGGAAGAAGTGCGTTCGGGTTCACGTCCTAGTAATGGGTCTATATCAAGTTTGTAATTCTCTTGGTGCATATGGTATCGTGGCCCGATAGTTAAGCCCAAGACAATTGGGCCCCGACAGTTGGGCCCCGACAATTGGGCCCGTCGACAATTGGGCCCAAGGCAATTGGGCCCAGGACAATTGGGCCCCAAGACAATTGGGCCCCGGACAATTGGGCCCCATGACAATTGGGCCCACGACATTTGGGCCCCGTGACAATTATATTATTTGTCAATTTTTTTCAGAGTTTACTGTATTAACTTAATTACAGACCCTTGCTACTGTAATAACTAAGTTTGTGATAATATGCGTTTTGTATAAATCTATAGTATTGATCATATTTAAAATAAAGAATATTCCTTACATGATAAAAATATTCTCGTTATGAAAAAATGATTATTTTATAGTAGAACAATTTCTTTTCAGGAATAAATGCTATTATTCTATTAAACTACAATAATTTTCTGTTCTGAGATAGGTCATGTAAGCAACAAATTTCCTAGTTATACTATCTCTATATAGTGAACTCTTGTGAAGTGAATGAGTTAGGATGTAGCCAATAGAAAATAAGAATGTAGCTATTTTAGATAAAGAAACAATAGAAAACAAAGATGTAGGTATTTTAGACTTGCCGGAATTATTGGAGCATATAAATTGAATTAAAGTTAACGTGAATTATTTGAATGTTGTTCAGTGTTCAATAAGGAAGAGGTTTATGAATTATTATTACAAAATGTATTCCCATAATCTCATTTTATCCAAACATCTGTTCAATGTAACGATTAACCTTTAAAATTTACCCATTTTTTTACCAAATATTTGTCTTTGTCAGACGATCGATCCATTGGATCCATATGTCATGATTCAAAATAATACGACTTATCTAAAGACTTCAAAGGTTCTCATTACATTGAAACATGAGATTAGCATCCAAATGTGATTTAAGGTACTTGCTAATATATACCTTATCAAGTATGAATCGAATTAAAAAAATATAAACATATTTTTAGTGAATATCAAGCATATTTCAAAGATAATATTGTCCCTTCCCTAGTAAAAACAAGGTAACATTTCTTTTCTGGGCTTAATTGTTTTGGGGCCCAATTGTCATTGGGCCTAATTGTCCTGGGCCTAATTGTCTTGTGCCCAATTGATGGCGGGCCTTATTGTCGAGGCCTAACTGTCGGGGCCCAATTGTCCTGGGACCAACTGTCGGTGCACCATATGGTATGGTGAATATACTCCATCTTTATTAGCGGGAAATAAGTCATAGCAGAATGTCTCTCATGTGGTCAGAATAATCCCCTGCAATATTTTGAGCCTCTGACAACCGATGAATTATCTCCAGAGATTTATTTTCTTGGTGTGTCATTCAATGTAAAATGGGAATATTTTAGGAGGCACGCTAGGTGAATCATGAGCTTTGGAGTCATGATAAATTGCTATTCTCTCCCTTAAGTATATCATATGCAAATATTATATATCTTTCTAAGTGAAATCATAATTTATTGGATAAGCTTCATTATGAGTTTTTCTGATATTTTATTAATTTTGCTTGCTTCTGATTTTGCAATCGAGAAAAAATTCTTTCATAATATTAAGCAATTATTTCTATTGATAATAATTTGAATTTATACTACTCAGATTAATATTCGGCAAGAGCTAGACAAATATATTATTATTTGTTGGAGATCCATTATAAATCAAATTTAATGGGAAAGAACGAATTTATAGCATACTTAAATCAAATAAAAAATCTTTAAAAAATAATATTAGCGATTCATTTTGCCTAAGCGCGAAGACTAATATTTACATCTCATTGTAAGAATGACGATTCAATTCCATTGAGTTTACAGACAACAGTTTTTTTCATCCATTTGGAATGAGAGATTTGAGAAACCCATCGAGAGATTTCGTTACTAAATACAATATGGTGTCGGATGTGTCCGTGAGAGGTTTTCTGTTCCCTCTGAGAGGAAATTGATTGCCTCTCTTTGGTTTGTGACAAATCAATAAGATTTCCTTGAGAGTATTTGCATTGGCTGTTATTATTGGGTATATTCTGATACTCTGATTAATTTCACATGATATGAAGGAGTTCTGTTACTAGAATAAAAGTACAATTTCCATCAACCTCATAATCTATCCAATCTGTTCAGTGCAATAAATATCTATCGACATCACTTCAATTACTGAAAGCGTAAATTTACATAAAACACCACCGTCTTCTCAGATAATTAAATGATAGAAAGAAGTATGCAATCTCAGAGCAATGCATTGACATGGGGAGAGTGCGATGTGCATTATTAGTCAGAGAAACAGATCAGTAACGTCCATTTTAAATTAGCAACAGAAGCTCGCTCATCTTCTAATGCAGCTATTTTTTATCGCAATTGATTGGTTTGGAGCTCAGGAGGTGATTTGCTAGCAGAGACTCACTCTGCAATATTCTGTATTGATGTTGCAGTTATTCCTGGAGAATAACGTGAAGCGACATATGCGACTATACTTTTGTAATACAATCAACTTGGCTTATGCTAATTAAGTTAATTTAACTCATATCTAATTGCTATTCATGGCGGAATGACATGAATATGATTATAACTCACGCTTGCTTTTAATGATGATTTCTTCTTTGTCAAAGTTTATGTAAGGTTGTGACTGGAAGTTGACATAATATGTTTCAGACTTTGTTTGGTAATGGTGTCATATTATTCTGCATACTGATTATTGTAATTATCTTTAATATTTCAGAAATTTGTTATATTTGTATACTGATCAAAATAGTTCTTTAATTATTAAAGAAGAGATAAGTTTGCTGATTACTATTAATGTATTTCAAACACCTGTTGAAGGACGGATGCAAATAAAAATTGCAAAATCTTAAGATTCGGATTATCTAATTAATTTTAGAATGTGACAAGCAGCTGTCGCTGACTCGTTTTACACTTTTTCAGTCGTGAAGGAATGTGTAAAAGATATTTGATATTGAATTCAAATTTTGAACTCTGTAACCAAAGACTGCACTTCATTTCAATAAAAAAACTATTATAGGGTGGTGTGAATTTGTATCATGGATTTGAATCATATTAATGAAAGAAAATATTGTTAGCATATAAAATATATACAATATTAAATATATATTAATATTAATTTTTTTTTTCAATAATGACGTCACCAATATCAGATCTGCTATTTATATAATAACATTTTCATAACTTCCATTGTAGTAACTGTGAGCGGAAGATTTCAATTTGGAAATTATTACTATTCGTAAACAAGATAAAAGTGAAGAGTGTTTATTTCCAAGCAATCTACAATTTATTTTAGTTTTGATTTATACGTAATTGTATTTCTTTAATTTATTATGAAAATATTCAACCATATTAAACAATTGCAGCGTGCCTAGATATTCAACAAATTGTAATGAACAGAATGGAGAATCACTTTCCAATTACCTAAAAATGATATCTCAGAACCACATAGGTAAGGGCATCCTTATTGAAAATAGAAAATATTTCCCCAGTCAAGGGCCTATGCATATCCCATAAACACTTCTAAAAATAGTTCCTAACCAGAAATTCTGCAGTAAAACTCAGAATACATTTATTTCCAGCTCTGACTATATTGAATCTCAAAGTATGATAAATTGTATTAATTTATAGACAAAATCCGTCTACCAACCGGTCGTGGTAGGAAGTTCAGAAATTCAAAATATTCTAATGTTATTGAATCCTGTCAATTTTTTGAATGTAAGATTTTGTTAAACATGCAAGAAGAGTCTGCAGTTTTTCATCGAATGGTTTCATCGTTGAACTGTTCTACAAGGGTTAACCTCTTAAATCCAAGTTGGTTTAGACAAAGCAAGTATTCTAAATTGATTAGAAAAACAACTCTACAGAAATTTCAAAATTACATTTTGAAGAGTCCAAATAATCCGTGGGTAATACTAATGAATTGGTTCAATTGGATTACCAGAGAATCTCCTTCTATCCTGTTGACAAGATGAGACGCATTGTTTCTGCATTTCACCTCAGAATAGATGATAATATAACAGAGATGGGGCAATTCACTTTCCTTCATTTCTACTCCCCGAAAAATAATATCATATAATCTTATAACTGTTTTAATATGACAGATATCATGGATATCAATTAAAATGAGCATCTAAATAATAATTATGATGCACTTTTTTGCTCACATGATCGTAAATACTAAACCGTCCGATAACTGGGAGTTTAACTTATTAAATATCATCCAAAATAGGTAGTACCGGTAAACTTCATCGTCATGTCATTTTTAGCAGTTTTTTTCTGCTTCAAGTACTGAAACCTTAGTTCTAAAATAGAAAGCATTTAATAATAATGTCATAAAGTCAATGAAATTAAGAAAACAATACATAGAACAAGAATTTGATCCCCGGTAATTTGGCTACCCCGTGATTTGTCTCCAGTGTTGTAATTTGACTCCCAGTATAAAATATAAAAGTATATTAAATGAATCAAATTACATATGGTCAAATTGCCGGTGATAAATTAACGGGGTTCAAATTACTGGGGGTCCAATTAATGGTGGTCAAATTACCGGGATTCATATTACTGGCGGAAAAATTATCAAAAGTTAAATTACCATGGTTCAAATTACTGGAGGTAATTCAGAAATGATTATAGAATGATTTTATTTGAATATTATATTTCTATATTAGGTCGGAAGAAATATATTTATTTTATGTTCATTTACGCTGTAAAGTGAACATATATCTTTCGAAACTGATATTTCATCAGATTTATGTATACATATTTTAATTATTCGAGTTACTATCTCACACATTTTCATTTTTATTATTAGTGTTATTATCTCCTATTTTTGTAATTCCTAGAGTCCCATAAAGGATGACTTGCGATCGAGTTTTCAAATTATATTTCCTCCTTACATAGTGGAAGTATACTGCTTATAGTTGATTTTATAGGCGGCATACAATATAAACATCCATTCAATACATATAAAGGAGTGATATTATTATATAAAATATGATATGGGAATAGATGTCTGAATGACGTTAATGAGCCTCTGGTGCTAATGACCTGCTTCTCATTGCCTCTCAGTTTACTCACAAATATTTACCTTCTTTATAGTTCTGAGATTCATTTTCCTTTTGATATTCAAAGTGATATTCGTAAGGAATTCGAACAAATGAGGATAGAATATTTATTTCTGCTCCTTGTTCCTCCACTCGAATCTTAGATTTCCTAATGAAGTGCCTTTTTGTTTTTGATGATTAGATGTACAAAGCAGTGTTTTGATATCAATCAGCATAGGGATGAGACGCTGCCTTGTTTATTAGAAGCTAACAAATAATGAGCTCTTTGTTTGTCACAGTAACCACTCTTGGTGATATTATTCTCAACGAGTTGCCCTCTTCAGTTAGGGTGAGTTACGAATTGTTGGTCAGTTTCACATCTTCGCTAATATAAGAAAAAATCATTATATCGTTTTTTTTAATATGGCCGAAGATGTGAAACTGACCTTAAATTTGTTTAAATACCCTAGATTATTTTCACAAAGAGATTCAAAGAGAACTTCGTCCAAAACTAGAATTCGTATTTGCATAATCTAGGATTCTAGGGCAACGAAGCCAAGATAAGTATTTCTGCTTCAAACATTATATCCATTTCTGTTAATTAGGCTCCAGAAAAAGGAATAAAATGCTAATATGATTACCTACCTCTGGATTAGTAATCACAGAACGAATGACAAAAAAAATAAAGATGAATATGATACATCGTATGTAATTATATTCCCATTATATGGTATACATATATTCATGTGGTTCTAGGACAACTCGGCGCCGGACAATTCGCAGCCGGACAAATCGCCGCATGATTTTTGTTTTACCGGTGTATACATCGATTTCATATATTTAGAAATATAAATTTGAAAAATGATTTGTTTCTATACGCTCAATAGTAGTTGACACATTTCATTATTTCAATTAATTATTTTCGTTTGTTATATCTGTTAGAACATATCAGGCAGCAAAAAATATTACAACTATCAATATAAATTTAGAAATATTTAACGTCAGCTTCGAAACAAAGGACTTTTTAGTTGACGTCAAAATGAAAATAAATACAAGGGATAGGAAGAAGCAGTCAGAAAGCAAAGTGACTCTTTGAACAAATGCACCACCACAAAAGATACTTCGTGGATGCAATCACTTATCATGGAATAATATGAAAAGGAACCCAAGCACCGGTGACTGCTCTCACGAATAGAAGAGGAAAATAAAGAGGTGATAGTAAATGAAAATTATTAGCCTACCTAAGTCAAAATTATAAGACTTCGTAGTTAAATAACCCTTATTTTCACTAATGTACTAGTTTTAAACTAAGGTAATTTTTATAAGTCATTAAACGTATTAAGAAGACACCTGAACTTGTTTGCTTTCCAATAGCAAATTTTTTTTAGCAAAATACTTTCAAATAAAATTAGGAAAATTTTATTGTTAATTTACAACACACTCTATGCTTATATAATAGTTAAAAAAACATTGTATTTAACTTTTGAAATGGAAAAAAAAACATTTTCTAATATTGCTAAGAATATTTAATAAATAATTTACAACACGCAGCTTATAATTTAAATATTTTTTATAAATAAATGGTGTATACGGCGGTAAATCATAAATCACACAGCGAACTGTTTTAGCAGCAAATTGTCCTAGCGGCGAGTTGTCTTTACGGCGAATTGTCCGGCGGCGAGTTTTCCGGTCACTTAATTATATACCCATTAGATGAAAATTACTTCCTCCTTTTTTGATTGTAATATTTTAAATTAAATAATTGTAGAAAGAAGTATTTGTGTGACACTCGCGGCTCTTGAAGGTTAATTACATTACATCCATTCGATTTTTATTCATCAAAATAATTCTATGACATAAAATTAAGGATCCTATTAAAAATCTTGAGGGCTTATTTTCTCGCGAATTCTCTCCACGTCTCATAAGAAGGCAATAGTTTTTCTGAGTTAAATGAGGTAATAGAGAAAAGTAGCGTGATTGATGAGCTGCTCTATGAAGGGTGGAGTAAGTTCCTATCAGCAGGTTATGCATTTTATATCATATTATTAATGTATAGTAATTATTCTTTAGCTTATCATTTTAGAATAATGATTATTATCTATTTTTCAAATATTATCGAATTTTGGGACCGTTCCGTAACTCGAAACTTATCTTATGGCTCATTTTTATTTAAATGAAAAGGTGAAAGAAAATTGAAAGTGGAATAAATTGTTTTAAAAATGTGATCGACTTTTAATTAAGATGCGAGACGTGGATTTGTCATTATAAATTTTCATATACAAAACTTCAATAATGAAAAAAATATTTCCGTTGATAACAATTTATTTTCATTTTATATGGAAATATAACTAGGAAAAAAATTATGTTAAGGGAGTATAAATTTTTTTTATCTATGAATTATCTATGTTATGATATTATATACAATTATTGATGTTAATTGATTTAAACATCAATTTAATAACTATGTACACAACTAAGTGAATATTAATACATATTCTATTCACTTGAATATTAATTATCAATTAATAATTTGACATGTAACATTATCCTTATATTATGTATCACAATTTTTTTGCGAGTTTTAGATTTCAAGCAACTAAGTTTTTCAAATGCATGCATATTTACAGTAAAAAATGTATCCGTAATAATTTTTCTATCGTTCAGTAATTTCACATCTCCAAAAAATAAAATTTTGTAATTGCAAAATTATTGTAATGCTTGTAGATAATTTAAAATTGGTCTGGGATGACAAATATGTTAAATTAGAAATTAATAGGAAATTAGAAAACTGTGATTTGACAAACAAACATCATACGGATACAATTTTCTTTGATTGTACATTGTTATTTTTTTCAATGGTTAATAATACTCACATAGTTTGAATGCAGATGCCAGCACTGAAGAGGATTAGGAAATGTTGCCACATCTTGGATGAAGCTCTGTCAGAGGATTCTATTGACTTTAATCTATACTCAATTATATGGTTAATCCGTCATATAGAATATTTATTTACACTTCTCTTCTCAATCTTAACTGAAACAAAACAATGATATTAATTTTTATTTCAAAAACAAAATATATTCGCTAAATAAACATTTTCAATAGATTTTCAACGTTTTCAATACTTTAGTTATTGAAAAGATTGCATATATAAAGTGTGCCAAAATACGTGTTGTAGTCTTAAAATAAATCATTTCAATTTACTTTTTATTTCTATTGAGTGTAATTTTATAATATGTATCTGTTTGCATATAGGTAGTATAGTTTTATAATTATATAATATAATATGTAAGGGTGAATCATCGTAATGTGTAATATATATATATAGATATTGTGTAATGTGGTAAACTCTACTTCTATTGATTAGTTCCACAATTAGGGCACCAGAAGGATATTGCTAGGGACACAACTTCTAAAAGTTAACTGACTAATCACAAAGAAGACACTCACTCACTCAGTCTAGTCTACAGTCTTACGTACACGAACAAACACGTAAATTTATGTACTTGTGCTGCTAGCTATGCATCACACATTAATTAGTTGTAACTCATTATCCATTAGAAAATTAAGGAACATAACATTGTGTTCCACATTTTAAACTATAATATCTTCCTAAATGTAGTTTCGATTTGAATTTTGTTTTGAATTTTGGAACACTTGTGTATTTCATTATTTAGATTTCTATTTCAATTTATTCCTTATATATTTTTCAGTTGGGGAGCCGTTGTTTTGGATGAATAAATTTTTACGGATCTGGAATGAATCCATATTGTTAAGCAACATTCTCAAGTTACTTTTGTAAATCCTTGGCGACTCTGCTCTTCAACTCATTTATATCCATGCATTGCTTGAGTATGCTAAAATTTTCTCGTGTTGAAACCATATATAAAAACCACTTAGTTAATGTTCATGTCACCATCCAAACCTTTTCCAATCCACCTGTTTGGAATCATTCCATTCAGCCACTGTCTGACAGTTCTTCTACGGAATCTGGTAAAATTGAAAGAACAGCCCAAAAGTCATAAGGGAGTAGATATACATTATTAATCACCATTGGCATTTGCATCAGTGAAAACGGGTCTGTAAATTCCCCCATCCCATATGGTCACCCACACAGTTTATAAGAGAATGAAGTGTCTTTTCTGCTTAGTTGTTAGGGTTAGTAGTGCACCAGTAACGACAACTGTGAGTGTTTACACCACCTTGTGTATGGAAATGGGATTCATCAGAAAACATTAGGTGCTGATGGAAATCCTGTGAAGGTGAAATGTTGCTTACGTTTCTTCAGCAACTGTCGTGCTTGCAGCACATTCATTTGTATATTTAGTTCTTTGATAAATAACATATATACTTATATAATAAATGAATATCCCTAATCTTGAGATTATATAACAACAAACAGAATAAAAATTGAAATAATATTAAGGAAGTCATTATAGTTCAGACTGTGGATCACTATATTGACTATATAAACATTATGCAATTGCAGAAACACGGACTCAACATGCATATAGTGCCGTGTTTACAGTTTTATATATCCACCATGAGAGAGGACATTAAGAAATGTATATAGACCCATTTTGTATATTGAACTACGTGCTTCGATCTGTTGCAATATATAAAGGGTCAATTTCCTTTTCTATGAAGAAATGGTTCGTTCTATTACTATACATAACAGGTCATCTGTTTAAAAAGGACCATTGTATCTAGAATTATATAAACAAAGACTAATATTTTTTCATGTAAAAAGACAGTTAAGTGTTGTTTTAAAATATTTTGATTGAAGGAGCAGATTCGGTAAAGGAATATAAATACAACAATTCGAAAGCTTTCTTTAATCGTATTGGGCATACCAGGTAAATATAATATAACTACCTCTTACATACAGATCCGCTAGATGTACTCAATACTCACATACTCAGGCTCTATTATTTTTCTCTATAAGCAAAGTATTAATTGGAAGAAACTAGAAAAGGCATTCGGCAGAGATCATACCTTCTCCTCCGCTTTTAAATTTCCTCGACCATCAAATACTCCATGACCTGTTCTCTCCAAAAAACTAATAAACTGGTTGATGGATAATAAAAAACCGTCCAACTAAATTTCAGGCAATTTGGTTGAACATTTTTTGAGTTATGGAGCTTTTGATGAACTTCACCTTGAACTTTGACCGGATCGTTCAAAAAATTTTACCAGATGGTTCACTTACAGTGATCAATCAACACAAAAAATCTCAGGTAAGTTGATTGAATACTTTATAAAAGTTATACGAATAACAATATGATAAATAAATTTATGATGCCTAAAAATATACATTCCGCATTCTGCGAAGGTAACAACATGCACTTTGTAAATAAACCTACATTCTTTAATTGAGTGCTACCAATTGATTCTTGAGGAACAAATTGACTTCATAAATAATATCTTGATAATTGATATAGGTAAGTTCCGAATCATTGGGCGGTTCAAAATCATCGGTTATATGTAAGATTAAAATGCAGAATAATAATTATTTAAATAACGAGTTGATAATAATTAATGGATATTTTTTTCTTTTCTATTTACTGTACATTTTTTCCTTTTGAAAATATGGAATCGTCCGATAATTCGGAACTATTTTAATTATGTTATTTAGCGATAACTCTTTTCCATTCCCATGGGACTTTTCAAAGCGTTAATTAAAAGTACGCTAATGGATTTAATGGTGGAAAGTTAACTCTCAAGAGTATATTTCATTTCATCTCCCCAATTTTCAATTGCAACTTGGGAATTAATCGACAGGATCAGAAGTTTCGATTTCTAATGTGCCCTAATTCAGTTTAATTGATCTACACTGAACTTCATGAAAGAAAGGAGGAAAGCTGCTAGTATTTCTTTCATGACTAGATTTGAAAAGTTGGAGGCAACTTTCATCACCAATATTTAAAAAGATAATTACTCCAAAAAACTTGCGCCAAAATTGCAAACGGAAAACCAATACGAGGACAGTTCGCTTTCAATTGTTTTATCATCACTTCATATTGTTCAAACTATATCGGAATAGATGTTTACATCCTCAACATGTTTCAACGATCAGTCAATTTCCGCTTCCTTGCCGGTACATAACAATTAGGAAATGTTGTCAGAACAGCTGGTCTGTTATGGCCGTTTATCAAGTTAGGTCGGGAGGATTTGATTCATAATTCATGTGTCACTCCCGTCAGTAAGGCTTAACCATTGCACTAATTTCACCATTTATTGTCTATATTCTCTCTGTATATGCACTGATAGATGATATTTGAAATTAATGAAGCACAAATGTCTAAAGAGAAAGGAAGGTATTTAAGATCATGCAATTATTAATCAATATACTGTCATGTAGGTAATTAAATTCAAATTGCAGTAAAGTTCAAAATTATTATGAAATTAGTCATGTAACTTCAAGTTGGTCATAATGTATAGATATATACAAAGAGAGAAATACTAAAAGAAATAATTCATAAATACGCTTTTTATTACTGTATATAAAAGTTAAATGTATAAAAAAGTCTACTGTTCAAATGCTCTCAAATTTGAGCTGGTCTCGTTTATGTTCCTTTATTGGTGTACCTTATCATTTCCCCGACTTCTTTCTCACTCATATCATGCAGACTGCAAAGTCTTTTCTATTTCTTTTCATATCACCAGAGTACTTGAGTAATTCCTGACAATGTTTGTCCTTCTCTGGGAAAAGTAAGAGAAATCACAAGAGTGTGGGGCACTGTTTGTGATACGTACTACTGAAATTAATCTAATTTAAGAGGAGCTCCGGAATACGTGTATCTAACTAACTTAGGCTAATCCTGATGTCTTGTGGCCATAAGTAACCAATATTATTGTTTATCAGTTCGTACTCTTTCTTAAAATACCAGTATTGACGAATCCACTGGACGGATATTCCCATTAACTATTTCCACCCACCGAATATTAATATTAAAGTAATATTCTACAGCCCCACCATTGTTCTTAGGGGGGCATGCCATAACCTTCACATTCAATTACATTATGGAAGTTTCAATCAAATTGTCTGTTTTTTGGTCAATAAATGGAGAGACAACCTTTTCTTTATTATCTTCTCTTTTACAATAGCTGCGAAGTGTAAGCAGTCAACTTAAATTAGTGATTCCTTATTTGCAGAAGGAGATTTTGGTAAAAGTGCACTTAAGTTTCGACCGAGAGTGTCGAAGTTTAGTTTAAGTGCACCTTCTGTAGTTCAATTAAATATTGGTAATTAAATAGAAATATGTGGTAATAGCTGTCCTACTCTACATTAATGATCTGTTGTCCAGCAACAGTTTTTAGCCTCACAAAAATTCTAATAAATGGCAATAATTATATTGGCTATTGGGCATTACTTGAATTGCAAGAGAGGAATTATGTTCATTTTGTTATAAAAATTCTTCGATGTGCGATGATTTGGAAGTGCTCGTAATTTTAAGATGATGAACGGTGCCTGTTGCTCACCGAATGAAAGATTGTTGCTGAAATGAAGACTGAGTCACCGTAAGCGGCCCAATTTTCAGTCTGATGATTTTTGAGATGTATAATACATCATATATTTAACTTCATGCTAATTTATGTAAACTATGTGCAGTCTATGTAGAAATTCACGTTGCTAGAAGTTAATTCAAAAATTCATATTAATATCTATATCATTGATAATTGGTCAGTAATAAATATGTAGATAAAAATGTATCGAATTAAATGGTATATTTATATATTATGAAATATTTCAAGTGTCCATTCATGAATTTGTAAGTTGATATTTATTTTAAGATGTAAATTAAGGATTTCAATTGTGTTGTACAATCAATATATTTTGTATTCATTTCGAATAACTTTAATTTCAATTTATACATTAAGATTAGATGAAGGTTTAGAAAGAAAATCAGATTCACACTATATCGCCTACAGTTAGTTTACAGTCGTATTAAATTAAAACTCTTCATTGTTATAACCTATTGTGGTTCTTAGATAAGGTTTCACTAAAAATTAGAAGAGTACAATGATACCTCTCTGCTATTGTACTTTCACTCAAAAGAGCCAATGTGAACAGAAAGAATATTCGAAATAAAACAGCACAATGGTGTTTTCATTTATATTCTGAAATTCTCATACCTAGGAGATTTTTCTTTGAAGCATTACTATTGTATTGTATATCACAGAACCAGAGACTCAATGAAAGTATTCGACATATTATCTTGCAAAAATGAATATATCTACAGCTTCCTTTTTTGGAAAAAGTTTTGAAGGAAATATAGGACGTAATCTGTCACTTATAGAGTATTTGTGAGCCATAAACAAAGAAATGAATGATTTGAATGATTTTACTTGGCCAAACTCCCACTAAAGGGCCGTACACACGTTGGGTTCTTTAAGTTTTTCGCCCAGACTTTTTGCTAAGCTCCTCCTACTTTTCCACGAGAATATAAGAAAAAGCTATAAAATTATTTTTTATTTTAGTTGGTATCTATGATACCTGCAGGTATCATGGATACAAACCGAAATAAATAATTATTATATCGTTTTTTCTTATATTCTCATTGAAAAAGTAGGAGGAGCTTAGCAAAAAGTCTGGTGGAAAGACTTAAAAAACCCTACGTGTACACGGCCCTTTAGACTGCATGTGAAGCCTATTCTTTCTATTGAAACTTTGCACATTAAATTAGCTGCTGTTGCCTGCTAACTATATTTCAAAGAACGATTCAACCCTATTGGATGTTCGTCCTAATTGGTTTTGGGGAACAGAAGCTCTTAATTGCAGATGATCTAATAACAGTAACAAACGGCGTGTCTATTGTAGAGGGTTAATTAATTAAGACATGATATTTTGACATTTGGAAGATTAGAGAGGAATGGATATAGCGAATTAATACCATTAATAATTATAGTGGTGATGAAATTTATCTGTCAATCTTCACAAAAGTATAAATGTTTTTCCTGTATATAATATTTAACTAAATATTTATTTGCAATAATGTTGCTTTGTTGCTTACTGTGTTCATGGGAATTTATTCCAGTTAAGCTCATTAAAATGGCTTACAAAGAGTCAGTGACAATGTGGATGATGTTCAGTCTTGCAATTGTTTCAAAAATAACATACACTGAGATGACACTTTTAATTCGCTAATTAAACTAAACGATCTTTGTTTGCTTAGACTTTAGGCTCGTTCAAATTATGTGTCTGGAAGAAACTTAAAGCATTTTTACTTAATTGATCAGAGAAACTAAAATATTTTAAAAGCGGATTATTTATAAGTACTTTTCTGATACTAAAGCAGATTTACGTATATCAATCCTGCAATATTTTCACCATTAATAAAATAGCTATTGAAATCAAGGACAGATATTGTAACAGACTACTATTATTAATGTTCCACATATGTAATAAATGGGAACATATTTTGTATCATAAAATATATTAATGAATCCAAAAACTGAACATTTCAAAACATCTTTACGGATATTCTGCATTTCCGTTTTCAATATCTTGTCGCCAATTCGTCATTGTGAAGTTAAGATCGAGAGAAGTTTGCATCAAAAGTTCTTCAGAGAAGTTCTGACCAAAGGCACGAATGTCTTTGATGTCAAAAGAATAGACAGAAGGAAGATCTCTTATTTATTCGACAAAACAAAACTTTGATACTTTTGCTATTCTTCATTACTGTTCAGAGTAATAATCTCGATTATTGCTCCATATTTTCGCTGTGAGACTCGCTAAATGATTCCTTCAAGCAGAATAGAGGATATGGAAATGCACAGAGACGATTGTTAGCATTAGTATGTATATGGAACTATTCATTTTAAGGACATCGTTATAGTGATTTATGTAAATTGAATGTTTTTGTTATTGCATAATCTGTAAAGAAAATTGCATATAGAGAAAATAGCATAGTTACTAAGTACTTCATAAAAATGAAAACAGAAAATTAGACATTGTTTTTATATATATAGATAATGAGCTTAAATCATATAAAAATTAGTTCCATCAGAACTATATATATATATACATAAACAATTGAGGGCAAAAACAAAAACAAAATAGTGATGTATTTTAAACTGAATACTTAGATACAAGATACAATGTAGACTATTGGAGTGAGAACATTTTTCGTAAGTCCCAAAAAGACATCATATATAATATGCATTTCTCCAGTTGATCACAAGCACTATTATTTAGCAAGAATGTCTACCGTGTAGAGCAGAGTGTTCCTTGCACGCATTTTGATCATTTTATCCTAACTGCCTATTCCCTGGCTGCTCGCCTCCCCATTTTCATAAATTAATTCAGTTTGCGGGGTAATAGGACGATCTTGCGAGTAGCTACTCCATAAGTGTTTCCCTTTAACCCCGAAACTCTTCGTCATGCTTCGAACTACAACGTGGACCAACACTTTCCACAGTGATATTGTTAGTGCATATTGAAATAAACCAATGGTATATTCTGTGTATGTGGTGAATATTCATATTCAGAAATGTGTTCAGTGATCTATTTATTGCATGCACATTGAATTACAGTATTAAATATGTAGCCTATAAATTATTCATAAATGATATATCATTGCGAAAGATTTTGATAATAAATTAATATGTAAATTAAAGTATGTTTGGATTAATGCTAAATATAAAAACTGTTTTACTTAAATATTTTTGTGAAACTTTAACAAATTTGGAACGAAATGATACTATTGAAAAATAGTTTGAAATATCTAAATTCGGTTAAATTAGTATATTCGCCATACATGAAAAAAATTCCTGTGGATTTTCCTCTATTAAATTTTATAGTTTCTCCACACCGGAAAGTTTCAAATATCCAGAATATTTGAAAGGCTTTGGTTTGAAACCGAAAGCCCACAAGCATCGAGTCTCAGGTTTATTATTCCTTTGATGGAACAATGAAATTAAAATGAAGTTATGTTGCTATCCACCTAGGGAGTGCATGCTCTATTTTGTTAGCTTTTATTTCTATCTTCTAGGTGAATTTTTATACCACATCCCTGAGAGAAAACTATGTTGTGGGCATAGAAGATATTCATCTACTGAAAATATAATATACCTACTATAATCTATACGTAATACGAACAGTTACTATGAAATATGAAAATATAGAGTTATAACATAAATACTAGATTATGTGCATACGGTAGAGCGCATGCCTTCGCCGCCGCTTATCCGTTTGCTACCAAAATCTGATAAACTGGTTACTGGATAGTGACCAATCCTCCCACCAAGTTTCATGCTATATGGTACTATACTTTTTGAGTTATTGAGTTAAAAATGGCCTTGACCTTGATCTTTGACCTTTGACCTGATCGCTCCTAAAATCTAACAATATAGTTCCTGTATATTGACCAATCGTCCCACCAAGTTTCATGCTATATGGTTCACTACTTTTTGAGTCATTAATGACCATAACCTTGACCTTTGATCGTGTCACTCCCAAAATTCTACCAGCAGGTCACTGGACATGGACCAATCGTTCCACCAAATTTCATGCAATTTGGTTGAACACTTTTTCAGTTAAGCAAATGACAAGATGATAAATAAATAAATAGACGACGGCTAAAATATGACCTTCCCGAATTCTGCGAAGGTAATAAAGGACCTGAATATTTTAGAATCTTAATCCATTCAAAAGAACAAACAGATAAAGGTAATTGAACTAATTGGACTTTAATAAGATAATTGCATCATAAAGAGCTATTGTGTTATTGAATAGATTGCTGACCTCATGTTGAATAACTTGGAAATTGTTTGTAATTAAAGGAATTTCTTTTTACAAATATTTCACAGAATATTATTAGTGACCAATAAAATGAGTGATATTGTAACAAACTGAATAAATAGATTCTGTTCCCATCATCAAATAACTTCAATTAGTTATCATCAAAAAAAATAGAAATAATAATAATTAGTATTAGTTATTATCAAAAAAATAGAAATAATATCAATTAGGATCGTATAACAATTTTGAGAGGTTCAGCAAAGTGATTGTGACCAACAATTTGAAATTGATAATAATTTGTGTATTCAGTCACTGGTTATGTTTTAGATATGATGGTGTGTAAAATGAAGTAAATAACAAATTTGTTCTGTACCCACAGTGAAAGATTAGGTGGAGACATTGAAGATCATTTAGAGGTCACTTATTAATCTAATTCTATGGCACCACGAAAACTCTTAAATTCTAAATACTTTGCTTGATTTAAAATCATCATGTGGACGTGAATATATGAATATATGGACTTTTCTTCTTGTTTTAGATACCTAATAATCAAACATTCTTCAATAATTTAATTATACTTTCTATCATAAATGTTTTCATTCGAAACTGTAAATGATTATTAAATAGTTAAATAATTTATATATAACTAATTCACGATAATATAAATAAAGTGAGAAATATTTATATCTTAAAATACACAATACAAATTTTCGTTTATTACGATTTCAAAGAAGGCCATAGGATGTTAGTTCAACAAAATTCGCTGCAACTGCAACGTTGTGTGACTTGCTCAGCATTGTTAGTTTAAAATATTGGAAATAGAAGAACTTTCTAATGGTGCCTATTATCTGAAAACAGAACTTAGAAAATGAGTTTGTTATACTTTGTTTTAAATGTCTAACACCAAGTTAAGGACCGTGCCTTCAGTTATTTCATTCACAATGTGATGACTTCTTTCAGAAAGCTCTCATTCTCTCAAAATAGTCAGTGAGCTCTTTAAATGTCAGCATTTTAAATGGTTTTGTGTACTCGAATACATTGCTGTCAGTTTAACTTTAGATCAGTTTTTTATTGGTACACTTTTTTTACAGCCTCGTGCTGGATTGGCAGAGGTTGAACTCGTCTCATTGGACTTTATAACATTTTTCCAAACAGTCGAACGATTCATTTTGAACTTCTTTTCAATTGATGAATTATTCTTCCCTCCATATTTGTGGAGTTTTCTCACTATATTTCGATCTACAGCAATGATATGAAGCATGAATTTGAAATCCAGATACCTGAAATAGGAAGATTACAACAATAGCTTCAAGATTATATTCTATTTATACAAACAGACCTCAATTTTGAATTATTTATTTGATGTGCTAACGGCATGCCTCTATTCTGGAAAACTGTACGCATATAATAAAATAAAGACTTTTATATATCTTAATAGATACAGGGGCCAAATAACATGAATTGTTATTTATTTATTTTCTGTACTCTATTCAAAGTATCTATTTACATCTTGGGTTGTTTCTTTTTAACCAATTACAGCTAATTTATTGAGAAAATAGTGCTACAGTTGTATATTTTGTTAGTCTAGGAATTCAGAAAAAATATTTCATGCGCCATCTTGTGAAACTTGTTTACAAATTCTGAGATAATGGAGTTAATTAAATGATTTCGATTGAAATTAGATTTGGATTTGCCGAGAAGGTGTCAATGATTTGCAGTTGATAGTGGACTTCATTACTATTTTACCAATTGGGATGTATTTCAAAAAGTTTTTCTATGTAAGCTGTACCTTGATTACATGTGGTTTAGTTTCATAAATATGTAGAACCTACATAAAATATTTAATCCTTTACCAAGGAAATATAATTGGTATTTTTTAAACTTATTACTATTTTTTCAGGAGCTCAGTTCGATGAATCTAGTTAAAAATGAATGTGGAATATATTACCGAAATGCAATTAATTTAATGAAATATATAATTCGTTTAATACTTTAATTGACTCTGTCGTTGGAGTAAAAAGTCACATTAACTGATATATATCACACAAATAATATACATAGAGTCTGAGATGAATACTGTAATTATTAGTACAATAAAACTAAGCTCTATTACAATAACTCGTGTAAATAATGACAAAAAAAGCTGAGCAAATTCTAAAGGATAAGTTCCGAGTTATTATATGGCTCCGCATTTTCGATCATATAAGCTCTAATTTATATAAATTATAATTAAACTCTGTTATTTTAATTATAATACTGTTTTTTATATGGTCGAATATGGGAAATCGTCCGAAAACTCGGAATCTACTGTACGTCCTTCAATTATTTATCATAGCAAATTGAAGACATTATCTGTTTCTGTGTTAAATCTACTAATACATTATTTTTAAGTGTTTAATGGTTCTGTAGGAAGACATCACAAATGTGAATTATATAGCATATTGATATTTATTTTCCTATACTTCCCAAATAGTTTGAAAAAATATGTTTTTGCATTCAAACTCTTTTTTGTAAACCGTTGTAAAATTAGCATCTTAATGCTAATTAAGACCGTTTCTATATTTATTTAGTGTCTTCTGTATTTATGAGTTTCTGAATGAAGTTTATTATTAATATTATTCATTATTATTAATAGGCTTAACTCGAGCATTATTTTCTATGAAATATTTATTCACTTTTCACGGAAACAATAATATATGTTTTGTAATTTCACACTGCTGAAAAAAAGATTAGTAGGGAGTGTTCTATTTAGTGAATTAGCACTTAAAAATTGCACAGCAATGATGCAACCATGAATATTGTAAATAAATATGTTCACTTTAATTATTTAATAGAAAAAATGAGAATTATAAATCAACATGTAGTTCATTTTGCATCAAAGATTAATGCTTTATAATTAATGCTTTATAATTAATGCTTTCAATGATTCCTCTATGAAATATTAATAATTTATGTAGTTTAATCTCCCTTTGGTCCTAAAATAGAACATTTTCCCGATTTTCCACATCAATTATTTTAGCCTCATTTCCAACTGACTCTATTTCTATCAAACCGTTTAATTGTCGACTTCATCAGACTTGGTGTCTGCCGAGACGATGTAAGTAATGGTCTGCAGTTAGCTTTACACATGTCCTAAAGAGGATCTTGCTCTGCAGAAGCATTACAACAATCCTATAAAGTCTCACTAGTGTAATATGGAAGCTGATGTAAGTCCCTTGTTTCCGCGGATCCATGCAGAAGATTATTCAACATTGCAGTGACACAGAATACAAAACTAAAGTATTAGCTCATTTCAAGGAACGTTATACATCTGGAGTTACATAATTGGAATATACATATTGTGTGTATTCAAACCTTGAAAATGCCCTAAAATAAAAATTATATCAAGTTTACCTATTTTCCCGTGATGTAGAGTTTGAATAGTTAAATATTTTAGACAGAGAAATTGAAAAAGAAGATTATAAATTAATGGGTCCACCTGCTTTAGTCATATCTATTTTTCTCATGGAGTAATAAAAGATTTAATGGTGTGTAGAAGACAGCTTTTGGATTCTAGTTAATAATAAATGAAACATTTCTCTTCTAAATGTACAGAGTAAATTAGTCTTAATGTCTTTTAGAATTCCCTTGGCTTATTTCTGGCCGAAATAGATTGGTATAGTGTGGTCGAGACAACCCAAACTAAGCATGCACTAAATAAATGCATGGAGTTATACAGGGGGGAGATACTCATAGTACATACACATTGTATTGGTGTATTTATATATGATAACTTAATTTGCACTTCCTCATAGATATTAAACTGTATAGAGAGTCACCAAATATTAAATACAAGTCTATAAAAAATTCTTGAACGATCGTTTACCCAATACCATCTGTAATCATAACTCACTTTCGCATTGCAGAATGTAGTACTCTACGGGAGAAAAATTCCCATTGAAATGATTTAGAGCTCTAGAACCCACGCAGTGAATTGCACTCATCCACCTCAGGTCTGAAATACTGTGAACACTGAGCATAAAGTATGGCTTTCCAATCCGTCTTCATTGAAAATAGTCCCTGACTATATATTCCGCTCAGAAAGATAAGAAGAATAGCCAGAAAAATTGTGCTCTGAGGATAAGAATTTTTACTTAAACTTATTGGAAAAAATAGAAGCTAAAATATAAGCCTCTATAAATGTAGAAATTTTACAACATAAACACATGAAGCAATATACAATATACAAGTTTTCAAGAATATCAATGACTGAGTTCCATTCGAATATGATTTTCTGTCATTTATTGGTCGAAATGAAACTGCAAATTAGTTTCGATGTCAAATCAAAACGTCACTGAAAAAGTACACACTATGGAAGTTTAGCAATTGCACTGCAGAACATAAACTGAATCATGTTTTTGCAACACCTGCTGCGTATTTTCGGATTCCAATTGGGCAGGCGTTCGAATTCAATGAACAGACTGGGAATTGGTATTCCAATCGGATCAAAAGATGACTATCTGGTTTGTTTTTTATCTCAATTCACTCGATAGATTAGTACAGCATTTAATTAACTGACATATCGAAAATGCAATGCCTTCTTTTTTCAATTACATTTTCATGAAACCTAAACTAGATTTTGCAAAGAGTATATCTTTACAGTCTTTGAAACCGAATAGAATTTATATGGGTGAGAACTTTTTTTTATCATAATATTCTTGATAATGTGAAGAAGCATGAGTAATTTATATGCTCATTTGTAATCAAAAAGCTGAACAAATTACACAATACTATACATTTCTGCTTACATTACTGTTAAATGCTGTGGTCGACATTTTCTTCTGTATTTCAATTTTCACAAGAAAAATTATAGATTTTCAAGATCAAATATACATAAGCGGTTAAAATAAATTTATAAAACGAGCATTAAGAATTAAAAATTGATGTGATACATAAAGTAACACCTATGTTCAAAATATTTTCGTATCATATGTGAATAACACTCATCTTCATTCATAAGCTAAATATAAATTATCCACATAATTTAGATTGTTTGTAAATTGGAAATCGAATGAAATCCATCCAATCTATCTTTTAATATTCCGTCGAAACCCTAAGGAAAATCGATAAATTTGCAATTTTAATAATCGCTATATTATTTATAATTCTGTTTTAACACTTTAACATTTCTTTCCAATTCGCCTTCAGAACATCCAAAACAAAGAACTCATCCCAAACATACGTCTTCGATCCGAATAGCGGTGTCTCTTCGGCCAAGTCAAATCGTATTGAAATTAGTTCGTCACCGCAACCTCGTCTTCCCGCCGTGTCTGACGATTCAATGACACCATTTGCAGCCATGGACCTGACTCAGGCCGATATTGTAGCTTTAGGGTAGACTCCCCTTTAATATTGAGGCGAAGAAAGTAGTCATAGAAAACTTCGGTGTAACCAATTCAAGGAGCAACTGAAATAAATTAATTGATTTGTCAGGTATTATGCATATAAATAAATCAAATAAGTAATAACATTACCCTTATATTTTTTTGTTTATTATTTCAAGTTTGTAATCATTGGTTATTGTCACGCATAAACATTTAAGATACGATATAACTAGATTACGTGCACTCGATAGAGCGCATGCCTTCGCCGGCTCTTATAAATGACCTTGACTATCTAATAACACTTTATTGAGTTATAAATAATCTTGATCTCAACCTTTGACCAATTCCCTCCCAAAATCTAAACTGGAATATGACCAATCGTCCCACCAAATTTCATGCAATATGGTTTAATACTTTTTATGAGTTGAAATTTGACCTAATCGCTCTTAAAATAAAATAAAAATGTTCCTGGATATTGACCTATCGTTCCACCTAATTTCAAGCAATTTATTTGAATATTTTTTGAGTTACTGAGTTTTGAATGGTCTTTACCTTGAACTTTGACCTTTGACCTGATCGCTCTGAAAATTTAACCGAATGCTTCCTAGATTCGGTTAAGTTTTGAGTTAGAAATGAACTTGATCTTGACCTTTGACCGGTTCACTCCCAATATTCTACCAGATGATTCCTGGATATTGACTAATCGTCCTAACCAATTTTAGGCAATTTGGTTGAATACTTTATGAGTTATGCGAATAACAATATGTTAAATAAGGTAATAATGACTAAAATTATTTTCAGGATAACAGAAATCCTGATAACATAAAAATACGGGCTACAGAAATTGCGGATAACAAAAAAATTCGGATAAAACAGAAATTCGAATAACAGAAAAATGCGGATAACAGAAAAATCTGGATAACAGAAAAATGCTGATAACAGAAAAATTCGGATAACAGAAAAATTCGGATAACAGAAAAATTCGGGTAGCAGAAAAATTCGGATACCTAACAGAAAAATGTGGATAACAGAAAAGTTCGGATAACAGAAAAATTCGGGTAGCAGAAAAATTCGGATACCTAACAGAAATATGTGGATAACAGAAAAGTTCGGATAACAGAGAAATCCGGATAACAGAAAAATCCGGATAACAGAAAAATCCGGATAACAGAAAAATGTGGATAACAGATCAATTCGGATAACAGAAAAATCCGAATAACAGAAAAATGCGCTAACGGAAAAATTCGGATAACAGAAAAATCTAAAAATATTTTCTCAAGCCTGGCAATTATCTTTCGGACAATGTAATATTTTTTAAAACCTTTTTGTTAAATTTCTTTTTAATTGTAAAAATATTGACCATCTTTATATGATTATTATTTGTTTGTTAAAAGAGGAAGAACCATAATTCTCATGTCAACATGAATAGGAAATTAGCTTATTTGGTGAAGTATAATACTCTTTTTTAACTATTTTAAATTTGCGTGATAAGAGTATCAAACAAAGGGTCATCAAACAGAGTATGTTACAGCCCCATCCAGATCGTGAATGTGCAAGATAAATAGTCACTCTAAATTACATTTGGTTTACGTGTTCAGACTATTGACACCAACAGAAATTTAGGAGATAAAACTCCAGTATTTCTTTATCGATAAAATAACGTTGAGAACATTTATTTGCCATCGATCCGATACTTTAGAGAGAGACGAACAATAACTAGAACGAACACTTGGTATAGCGCATACCATCGCCGCCACTTATAAATGACATTGACCATCCCATAATCCTTGAGTTATAAATGACCTTTACCTTTGACCCGTTGGCTCCCAAAATCTAACCAAATGGTCATTGGATATTGACCAATTGTCATATCAAATTTCAGGCGATTCAATTGACTATTTTTGAGTTATGCGAATAATAAGATGATAAATAAATAAATGCAACCTGATAAATTACCTTCCGCATTCTGTGGAGGTAACTACAGACTTCCTCACAATGCTGATCTAATCACATATTTTTCAGTACAATAAGTACTTATTACTATTTACTTTATCTTTCATTTGGTATCTATGATACCTGCAAGTACAATGGATATCTATTGAAATAAATGTTAAATATTTATTATGTATTTTTTTTTCATATGGATTAAAATGTGGAGCCGTCCGATAATTCGGAACTTACCCTGCATGTCATTTTATTTAGTATCATTTACTTGATTTTTTAACATTAATTTACACATTTAATCCAGTAGAGTAGCATGGTTTAGATAATAATTATCTACATATAAATCTTTATGCATGTAATTGTATATTGTATACTTGTGCCGAATACCAATACAATGTTTAACAATTACACATTTTAACGTCAATAATAATTAGAGAGAGTAATTCACCCTCAACGCTATTCTCTCTCTGTAACATTTATGCATTCATTTTAATTATTGAAACTACAAAGAACAGATGTCCTGAAGCATTTTTTCATTCCGTTAACGTATGACATTTCTCATCAATTTGAGTCTTCGTATGAGATGAGTTGGCATTTTTCTTATTGTTTGAATGATGAGTGAGGCCTTGTGCACGCATGCCTTGTTAGCTATGAACATTTTACTTACAGCCTTCTGAACATTTTACTTACAGCCTACTGAACATTTTACTTACAGCCTTCTGAACATTTTACTTACAGCCTTCTGAACATTTTACTTACAACCTTCTGAACATTTTACTTACAACCTTCTGAACATTTTACTTACAGCCTTCTGAACATTTTACTTACAGCCTTTTGAACATTTTACTTACAGCCTTCTGAACATTTTACTTACAGCCTTCTGAACATTTTACTTACAGCCTTCTGAACATTTTACTTACAGCCTTCTGAACATTTTACTTACAGCCTACTGAACATTTTACTTACAGCCTTCTGGCTTCTGAACAATTTACTTACAGCCTTCTGAACATTTTACTTCAGCCTTCTGGCTTCTGAACATCTTATTTACAGCCTTCTGAACATTTTACCTACAACCTTCTGAACATTTCATTTACAGCCTTCTGAACATTTTACCTACAACCTTCTGAACATTTCATTTACAGCCTTCTGAACATTTTACTTCAGCCTTCTGGCTTCTGAACATTTTACTTCAGCCTTCTGGCTTCTGAACATTTTACTTACAACCTTCTGAATATTTTACTTACAACCTTCTGAACATTTTACTTACATCCTTCTGAACATTTTACTTACAGCCTTCTGAACATTTTACTTACAGCCTTCTGAACATTTTACTTACAGCCTTCTGAACATTTTACTTACAGCCTACTGAACATTTTACTTACAGCCTTCTGAACATTTTACTTACAGCCTTCTGAACATTTTAATTCAGCCTTCTGGCTTCTGAACAACTTATTTACAGCCTTCTGAACATTTTACTTACAGCCTTCTGAACATTTTACTTACAGCCTTCTGAACATTTTACTTACAGCCTTCTGAACATTTTACTTACAGCCTACTGAACATTTTACTTACAGCTTTCTGGCTTCTGAACATTTTACTTACAGCCTTCTGAACATTTTACTTCAGCCTTCTGGCTTCTGAACATCTTATTTACAGCCTTCTGAACATTTTACCTACAACCTTCTGAACATTTCATTTAAAGCCTTCTGAACATTTTACCTACAACCTTCTGAACATTTCATTTACAGCCTTCTGAACATTTTACTTCAGCCTTCTGGCTTCTGAACATTTTACTTCAGCCTTCTGTCTTCTGAACATTTTACTTACAACCTTCTGAATATTTTACTTACAACCTTCTGAACATTTTACTTACAGCCTTCTGAGCATTTTACTTACAGCCTTCTGAACATTTTATTTTCAGCCTTCTGAACATTTTACTTACAGCCTTCTGAACATTTTACTTACAGCCTACTGAACATTTTACTTACAGCCTTCTGAACATTTTACTTACAGCCTTCTGAACATTTTACTTCAGCCTTCTGGCTTCTGAACATCTTATTTACAGCCTTCTGAACATTTTACCTACAACCTTCTGAACATTTTACTTACAGCCTTCTGAACATTTTACCTACAACCTTCTGAACATTTCATTTACAGCCTTCTGAACATTTTACTTCAGCCTTCTGGCTTCTGAACATTTTACTTTACTTGTGAACCCTTTCATCTATTTTGACTAAATGAGTTTTTTCAGTCATTTACACACAGAAAACTAACCGACTTTTCTTAGATGGAAGAATTTTTCTGAGTTTTTATGTATATTGTAAGGTAACTTCCGAGTTATCGTACTGTTTCACATTTTCGATAATATATAAAAAAGCAGATTGAATGATTTTCATTAAATTCGTTACTTAATTATTCTTTACTTTTTGTTATGTGATCAAAAATGTGTAATAGTTGGAAAACTCGAAAGATATAAAATTAATAAGAAAACTTCACTCCAAACCTGTCTTGCTTCTTAACAGATTATGTTATGTCTCTAATTTGTAGTTCATTTCTCAGCTATCGTTATGAAAAAATTGAGATGAATATCATGGATGAGCACTATGAAATATTTTAACATAATAACGTTGGAAATGTATGTAAAATATCTCAAAACTGAAGTAGAGGATCGTAATTCATCTGTGAAATAGAACTCTTAGTCAGCATAAAAGTCAGGGACTCCGCTGTGAGAAGTTAAACTCATGGAACTATTCTTTATGTAAACAAGTTTCGGAAGGTCGCGGAAGCGCACTGATACTATCTTTTTTAAAGCAATTCTCTAACAAAAGTTTAAGAAACTACTTTTGAGTATAAACATTATCATAATACAACCATAATTCTCCATAATCATAATACAACCATAATGTATAATTGTATTCAATTCGAAACATTCACTATGAAACTCCTGAAATTGGCTCTTCTTTCCCTACCAAATCTGGCCGAAATCCAAACTCTCTCCATCCCAACGGCAAACAAAACTTGTAACCTAATATCCTTGGATTTTACGGGAGACTGAGGTCCAATTCCCTAATATCTTGATGTACACTAGAGTCTCCATACATGGTATTGTAGATAGTTAAGACATTTTATGGCACACATTCTGGCAGGAAATGCTATAGCAATGTAAATAAGTTAGGATCAGTCATTGTGCGACTATTAGTGCTGCAGTTTTTCCATGGTTATGTTGTGGATGATGCAATTGGCTGCACATTTCCTCATAAAGATTAATGAGTCATTTGGAATTGCGTCCTGTAAGGTTAAAGATTTATTTGACAATTTATTTCACTGATGGGCCATCTAACTTGATAGAGACATTTATATGTGTCCTTTAAGTTTATCCATCAACCACAAATAGTCTAAGTAAGAATTATATTATCAACAATTTGAAGAAAGTATTTAGGTAGCTATGCATATATTTATCTTACAATTTATCAATACTTATTTGATATTTAAACTTACGGTAATTAAGAGCTGTTTTCGGAGAGTTACTCTTTCTAGACAATATTCGAATTTTGGGCCATGATACTCTGTATATCTACTTAAATGATACAAATTTAATAAAAAAAAACTACTGAAACGATGTTAAATTACAATTTTTTAATAAATATTGTCGAATTTATGGAATTTTCCAATTAATCTATCATATCTATCAAATATTTGAGTTCAGACATATCTTCTAAATTCTATTTACATAAGGTAGGTATATCATCATCAAAGGAATGTTGCAGTGATTCTAGTGTGTCTCAGGTACATCCATCCAATCTTTAATTTGGAAGTGTATCCCTAGGAAGAAGAATGATAGTAATCTCTCTCACAGTAGTTATTGCTTGTACACCTTTTGATATTCTACCCACGTGTGTGTATGTCCATTAGGCGGGAGAATGAATATTCTAGTGGTAGGTAGAATGAGAGTGGTTATTATTATTATAAAATCTGCAGATTATCATCAATTATTAACAATAACAGTGGGACTCGAGTGGAGAAAACAAGTGAAAGGAATTGTGATTTCATGTTTTGAATCATGACATTTCCGTTGAGAATTGAATTTTATTAAATAGAAATATTTCTTTTATTCTTTGATGATATTTGATACAATGTATATAATAGTGCGGGAAAAATATATTCGAACTATATGAAGCGTGTTCTGATATTCCTTGTATGATGCGTAAATTAAATAAACTAAGTTAAAATTCTACGAATTGATGAAAAGTATATAGTAAATGAACTCTTTAATATGTATTATTCCTATTTTTCCAAAGAATCTTTCTTACCAAATCATGATAAGTTACGTAAAGTTTTACATATTATCTTACTTTTAAATGTTAGACTTTTGGTAATAGTCCAAACAGCTTTTCATTTTCCATAACTTTCGCTAAAAGTTTCCACTAACTGACTTTTATTCAGGAAATTAACTTCGAGAAGAAAAAATCGAACATCAACTCGTCCTCAAGTCTACAGAAATCTTAGAATGAAAAATTCTAATTCGCACTGAATGAAAAATCATAGATTTGAAGCATTTCAATCAAAATATTTAATTTGTATCTGTGAAATAATTCCATTTTAGATTATTTTAGTATTTCAAATGTACATTTAAATAATTACAATGATATGGGAAATATGTATTTAAAAATCTAACATTTTTTTATATAATAAACTACATAAAGATATTTTAACGTAATATCACATCATGCAAATCCCAATTGCATGGAATTCTTACTATATATTATATGATTAGAATAGGTAAACTTATAGATAATTTGAATGATATGATATTGTTCTGTCCAAAAGTACGGTTTTAGACCTGAGCAAGTGGTGAGTCAGTGGCCAAAATAATATCGCGTCTTCCGGGACGGTCAAATCCTTATTTTGTCTTCACGTGACTGGCAATCTGGCGTCAATTCAATGGAGAAATAATATAACTGAAACAAAATAAGGTTTTACACAGTCTTCCTTAGCGTCCTGCAGTCGCTGCACAACTAGCTCTCTCTAGTATATAATATTATTATTCTATGGCCTTGAGCAGGTGGTTCCTCTGGGAAAATATTTATGCAAGTGTAACATTTTGGCATGATAAGTTTGTGGCTCATTCTTATAGCTGAACCAGTAGTGACAAGAGAAATAGTAGTTTTTAAGATTCAGAGTAAATGTAGTGTGATACATTATTTTGATGGGTGTCTAAAAATAGAGTAAAAATAATTAAATGTCGCCTAACGCATTTCTGTCCGCATTTTGCGAAGGTAACAAGTAATATTGAGATGAACATATGCTGGAAACTGTGACAAGCAAGGAACATATAATTCTCGAGAGGTAAATAATATATAGTTAATATGGAGTTTTACCTTTATGAAAATGGAGTAACGGATTTTAACTTTTTAACTTGTATAATTCATTCAGCACGTTGGGGAATTATAGTATAGGAAGTTTTGAAGGTTATAGTTCATGTAGCATAGCATGTAGAACTAGTAGAGAAAATAGGTTTCCCTTTATTACTTGGCTTTAACATATGTACATATATAATTAGGTACAACTGCGTGGAGCCAGGGGGTCTCATGATTATCAGATAGGGGTGTGAAAACATTTTCGATTTCACCATCATTGTCCTTCTTTTTGTTATATTGTAGGTTTTAAACTTTTTTAGTTTGACGCCTTTGTCCTTTTCTCCTCTTTTTCTTCTTCTTTCCTCTGCCTTGCTACATCCATGATTAAGCAGACTGACTTGGTAGGTCTCTTATCCATTGTTGTCTATTCTTGCCATCCATGCACTGGTTCGGCACAGTTACCTGTGGTCCCCTCTTCTACTAACTAACTTCATGTCTCTCAGGATTACCTCGTAGTGGATAGGGACACTTTTTAAACACCGAAAATAATATTAAAAAAAGTACAATTGAGTTTATTTTTAATCCTCTTGAAGGTATGATATAACCGCACCTAAAAATCTATGACCCGTATATATTTACTGAAGTTGAATGCAATTATTGGGTGAATACACCTATTCTTAAATCGATGACAGGACTACTAATTTTTAATACGGGTTGAAGAGTTTACTGAATGGAGAGTTCTAGTAATAATTAGTTCTGGTATTTTGATTTTTATGTAGTTAAGTATGAAGTTGTATTCTTATTTTAGATGGTTTAATAATGAAGAAATTGATTGCAAATATTTATTGTTGAATCTTACGCATCTATGTGTAATAATATTTACAACATTTGATTTATTCAAGTAATTGACTCTATAATCATCTGTAAACAATGGGTTTATTATCCTTTAAAACGAGTACTGTGTGACTTAAAGATACTACCACAAGGTGATCTTCATGTTGATTTAAATGAATGTGTTCAACTCCTTTGAGTGTGTACATTTATATACAATTATAAAATACATTCGTCTTTGATCTCATCATTTAATTTGAGATCTTGAAATAACAATTCTGTTAAGAAACTTCTCCTTCAACTCAAACAAATATTGTTTATCCAATGCAATGATTCAAATTGCAAACCACAAATGTTTGTTTTCAATCGTAGCATTCTTTTAGATTTGTGTTACGTATTCCAAACATCGGAATGATTTATATTCCAATATTTATATTCCTCAATGTCATCGAGGAGTTGTAATATTTCTCAGCTTCGTGACTGGAATGCCTTATTATTTTCCAGTACATTGCCTTTTCCATCTGTTCTGAGGTTATGTATGTGATTAATCATGATACTTCCTTACACAAATTTAATATTATGTTAAGATGAATATAATGGTAGAAAAAATAATTTTTTTTTCGTGTTTAAAGTGATGTTGCAAGGCCTTCAACATTGGCAGACTAGAATGGGGAAGCATATATTATTATACAGGGAGTAATATTTTGCTTTCCTTCCGTTTTTCTCAAAATAAGCACTTTAACTCTCCCTTAAATTAGCTAATGGGTTGTTACGTCATACAACTCGTAGAAATAAAATATCTCCGTCAAAGAAAGTTCAAAATCTCTCTCGATGATCAAAATATTTTTGAACTATAGACTATTTTTCAAGGATTTTCAAAACTGAGACATGTGGAGATTTCCTAAATAGAAGAATGCCACAGATTTGGAAAATATCTCTCTTTTCTTTTGCTCGGTTCAAAGATCAGAAAATAAATGCCTGCAGTGGCTAAGAAGGATATTTGGACTGGTATTTAGAACCAAATTTACCTTCCACGTACACATTTAAACTAAAATTATGTTCTGAAAGCTACTTGAACTTTAGCAGTAACCATTAAAATGCTTTTAGAAGATTTTCTTAGTGAAAATGTAATTGACATTTTTAGAAGTCAAATGAAGAAATGAAATTAAAGTTAATTTTTATAATGTTGTTCGATTTTTTAATACTGTCACATGAAAAGTTCACATTCTACCTTCATTTTTCACATCCATAAAGTATCCAGTTACACCAAAGAAAATTGTGGTTTCATTTTTGATGACACAGCACAATATTTCCGTTTTATCACCAATTTTGTCTAACTTGTCTCCATTATATATAGGAATGATGATCGTAGTATGGCAGTAATGATAAATACATAAAATGTTATTAAAATTTTGTAATTACTGAATATTTCAAATAAAAATCGACATAATGAGATCATCAGAAACATATTCTTCGTGTGTTTTGTTATGTAAATACTTTATTTTCCCTGCAAAAAGCATATATTTCATCGTGTAATTTTTGTTTAATCAACAGCGAGTGTTTTTTTTATTTGAAATGCAAGACTAGATACATAATGTATTTTTTGTAGTGCATAATTTCGTTTTAAATGTAAGAGACAGTCAGGGATAATTAGAATAATGCAAATTCAGTAAAATATTATTTAATGTGAAGCGTTGTTTATTGTTCAATTTACACAAAACCTAATATTTCATTCTCACCCAATTATTCTTAATATAAAAGTACAGCGAAGTGTAATATTATATTTAATCATAGCCTCATAAATTCCAATAGATCTCAATACACTGTTTTTTTCGGTACATGAAAAACGTAGTTATACTTTGTAATAATTGTTAGGGTACGTTACGAATTATAGGTCAGTACTACATCTTCGGTCATATAAGAAAAAACAATATAAAAATTATTATTAATACACAATCCTATCTAATATTTCTACAAACCCGGATTGTTATTTATTTTAGTTGGTATCCATGATACCTGCAGGTATCATGGATAAAAAAAAAATAATGATAAACAAAAATTCGATAATTTTTTCTTATATGACTGATAATGAAGTACTGACCGATAATTCGTAACTTACCCTAGTTGTAAGTCTTCTTCAAGTTACTGTTGTGTTGTATGTCTCTGACATTAATTAGACTCTGGCCTACTAACTCCCACTCCTGGCAAAGATATAACATTTTATATCACACGCTGCAACATAATATCTTCAAATAGAAGCCATTATATTTCAGGAAGTTATTTAATTGCTTTTGATTTAAAAACAATGTATAGGAAGATATGATTCCTCTACGAATTATAAAAAATAATTTTTCATAAATATGAATTGCATCTCGTATTTCTGTTCAATTTCAATAATGTATAATTTAATTATATAAAGATATTGCAATGGTGGTATCATTATTTAATTTTCTGTCTGCCCTCCATAACTAAATAACGAATTATCTAATTTTCAATATTCCCCAAAGACTTATGATTAATATATTATAGTACTTTATCAACAGAGAATTCAATTAATATAATGTGTTCACTATTGTATGTTTTTATACTGATTATATATGGCATATGTATGGCACTTATATGCATTCTAATCAGTTCTGCAGCATATACAGTATAATGATTAGTCATTAGACAAAATTTATTTTTACTTTCAAAATTAAAATTATGATTTTTTTAATAATTAATATTTGTGTGAAATGAATAAATAATGTAATTATTAATCCACAATTAGTGAAAGAGAACTGTCATCCAATCCTAGTGTACAGTAATTTAGCTAATCATCGTACATACAGGGTGGGGCGTAAGTTTGGAAGCAAATGAAAGTGCATATTATAATCCAATGAAAAATATATTTAATAATTTACAGTTATGTATTATTACATAAGGGTTTTAAGAATTCAAAAATCATTTATTTATTCAAAATGTCCCCCCTTGTTTTTAATAACAGCCTCAAATCTCCTCCGAACTCCTCCTACTGCGGCACGCAACTGTTCTTGTGAAATTTCCTTCCAAGATCTCTGGAGCGAACGCTTTAAATCATCCACAATGCGATGGACTTTACCACAGGCCTTTGATTCAAGATTGGACCATACCGAAAAGTCAATAGGATTAACATCTGGGGAGCAGGGAGGCCACATTTCTTTGGACCAAAACCGTGGAAGATGGTCATGGCACCAGTTTTGAGTGACATTTGCAGTATGTGAAGTCGCGCCGTCTTGCTGAAATGTCCATAGAGTGTCATTACCGAAGTGATCCTTAGCTGACTCCAACATTGGCGTCAAAATATTCTCAATATAACATTTAGCATTGATTTTGGCGCCTTGTTCCACAAACATTAAAGGAGATCTCCAAGTTTCTGAAATGGCGGCCCAGAACATTACTGAAGCAGGTTTCATGGTTCTTTGGACAGTTTTTTGGTTGTATGGGATGTCTTTTGCACTTTTACCAATTATTCTGTCATTCCTCCGGTTGTGAGCCATTTCCACTGTGAACATTTTTTCGTCAGACCAAACAATTTCACCAGCCGTGCCAGACTTCAATTCTCTCAGAAGTGCTTTGCTTCTCTCCAATCTCTTTTTCTTTACAGCTTCTGACAGAGTCTGTCTCTTGTGGAGGGTGAAAGAGGACATCTTTAGGTCTTCTTTGACAACTTTTCTCAATGTTCTGGGATTCACATTAGCTGTTTTGGTTAACAATCGTATTGACCTTTTCGGGTTCCTTCTGATCTTCTCTCGGGCACATTTTATCAGTTGTTTGGTGCGTTGTGAGCGTGGTCTACCACTTCTTGGACGATCAGTCAAGTCTCCTCTCTCATTAAAACGCTTCACACACTTCCAAACAATCGATCTCGCTATTGAGAGAGTCCTTGAAATGACGGAATCTGACTTCCCGGCACGGTGTAGAGCAATAATGGCTTCTCTTTTGTCTGACATTTTTGAATTGACTAAATTTTTGTAAAAAATAACACTGCCACGTCATAATGTAGTGTCTCTACTATAGTTCAAACCCTATCACCTACTTAGGAACTTATTTTTAAGAATTATATTAATGTTTGAAAAATTGCTTCCAAACTTACGCCCCACCCTGTACATACTATAAGGTTATGCTATGTAAAACTCACAAAGAAAACTCGCGAAGATAAAGTTATACTATGAAATAACTCGCAAAGATAACTCGTAAAGATAACTCGCAAAGGTAATTGGCAATGATAAAAGATAACTCGTAACTATAAGAAGAAATAGCATTGCGATCGTCTTTTTTCCTTATCAAAAGTAGAGTCGTGGAAATAAGTATAGGACACCAACTAAGAAGAGCAACTTTTACACCCCAATTGTCTATAAATTCTGACTAGTATATCAAGCTAGTTTGATTACCTAATTACATAATCATTTTTTGGAAAAAATATGAAAAAAAGGTAATTATAATAACTTATTTTTAGTGGTGGAAATAAGTAAATTCCCATCAATTTTCCAAAGGGGCTTACCTCACTAGAGTGACTAAACCCTCATTATCTTGCTGACAAATTTCATTATTATTATTAAGATTTTTCATAAATAGGACAAGACAAATTGACATAGTATTGTACACAGTTATGCATCCCTTCTATCACCATTAAATTCACTTCACCAGAAAGACAAATCGCTCTCCATGCCTAAAAAGATCCCCCTTTGAAAAGTCTCTCTCATTGCCTTCTTCAGATCATGCCAGTAGCTCTGGTATCCATCGGGTCCGATCAAATTGGGAAATTGTGATTATTTTCCGAGGAAAAGTCAATGCAAAACATATATGTTGAAGTTCTGCAATTCGAGGGAAATAAATGTAATTACTTAAATATGTAGATAGCCTTCATTTTAAATATATTTATTCCAGGGTGTCTTATATTTATTTCCAACTCTAAAAAGAGATTTTGGATATCATCTCTATTTTTTTCTTCAAGAAATTGAATAAGAATTTAGATACTAATACTAATAGATTTTACAGAGAATAAATAAAAAATGATTGCCATTTTAAGGGGGATTTTAAAGTCATTTCCTCCACTTTAATGTTCATATTTTTCTATCAATTGGCAAATTGCAGTGTGTTTTAAGTCATTCTTTCTGAAGCAACAAGCCAAACATCCTGAAGACGGTGAGTGTTAACATCTGTGATGTATTTGTTCAGTAGAATTATTGTTCCTGAGAAGAACTTAAAAAATAATTAACGTGAAACGTTTTGAGAGAACTGACATAAGTGTGTTATAGGTCGTGTATTAGAAGTGTGTATTAGAATGTGGATTTGAAGTGTGTATTAGAATGTGTATTAGAAGTGTTTCAAAAGTGTATAAGAGTGTGCAATGAAAATAATTTTTATTAATAAATGATAATCCATTTACGAAGCAATGCAATCGTTATTTCTTTTGCTAATAGGTACTTAGCGATTATTCGGTCTCTTTTCATCGCTTCCTAATGCCTACCATTCATGCAAATTTCTTTTCAATTCATTCGCAGTACACATTTAATGAATGGAGAATAGGTTCTTTGTTGCAAAGAATGCAAAGTTCCAGTTGGAAAGCCTCCAAATTCTCTAAAATTTTGGTGGCCGGCAGTGCTTCGAATGCAAGAGACTGAATCTCATGGGGTTTAAATGTGATGAGACTGGAATAAAAAACAGTCTGGAATTTGTATCTTTTTGGGAGATTCAACAACTGTTTTTCTTTCAGGATTCAAAATATTCCAAAAATAATGAAGCAGATAGGAAAGTTTGTTGGAGATATGTTGGCTCTCTAAATTTTATTACATTTGATAAACATTTGAAATTATTTAAATATTTAGCAAAACTACAGAATTGCAATCCAATAAAAAGAAATTTAGTGAATTCTTAGAAAATTGCATGGATATTTAGAAAATTGAATTGAAAATTAGTAAATTACATTGAAATTTAGTAACCCCGGTAGCATTTTTTCTTGGGCCAATATTGGGACAACATTGGCCCAAGAATCATTGCTACCTGGGAAATTGCATCGAAAATCAGTAAATTACATTGCTCTTTAGTAAACAACATTGCTATTTAGTAAAATACATTGTTATTTAGTAAATTACATTGCTATTTAGTAAACTACATTGTTATTTAGTAAATTACATTGCTATTTAGTAAACTGCATTGCTATTTAGTAAATTACATTGCTATTTAGTAAACTACATTGTTATTTAGTAAACTACATTGCTATTTAGTAAATTACATTGCTATTTAGTAAACTACATTGCCATTTAGTAAACTACATTGCTATTTAGTAAACTACATTGCTATTTAGTAAACTACATTGTTATTTAGTAAACTACATTGCTATTTAGTAAACTACATTGCTCTTTAGTAAACTACATTGCTCTTTAGTAAATTGCATTGTTATTTAGTAAACAACATTGTTATTTAGTAAACGGAATTAAATATTAAGTAAGAACTTTTCATAATCTGACATGTTGGGGATAATTGGGGATATTTGCAGTACAAAAAAATAGCCTTTCCGATGAATTAAGAGCAAATTACATAATAAAGAACTTACCATTTCATGACACAATATCAAACTCTAAGTCTAGAGTTTAGCCTCTAACTTGTAATCTTCCATTATTCTAAAACGTACCAAATCCTTCTCAGCCACTGTAATCTGACTCCTCGGCAACTTTGTTCTTTAGATTCACTTACACAGGCCGGGGCATGATGTCTTAACTGAATTAACCTAATCTCTAGAGAGGAAGTCCTTTAACTGGCTCAGACAGCAACGACTCTTCCATTTAAGGCTGCGATTGTTTACACTTGACTCAAAAATATGGTGAGTTTTTGAAAGCTTTGCTTCTGTAAGATGTTTGCACAACATTGATGTTCATATTGAAAAAAAGTAAAGGGAGTAAATAGTTTTATTTAAAGGGCATACATTGAGCAAAATATATATCGTATAGTATCCAATTAATATAAAGAGCAATGACACATATACATTAATGATATATAACGTATACGGAATGATAAGAGAAAAAATTACTTATTAATGATAGTGAATAAAATATTGGAATTAACAATGACAAATATTTGATTATAGTTGAATATTAATAACTAAAATATCCAATTTGTTAAATACATTTCTTACACTTACCTTATTTACCTTGAATTAAGCTATAATCTATGAATAGTAAACTATTTAAATGTAATCTCAATGAATCTATATTTGGTTATATAATTTATCTCATTTATTTTTCCACTATATTTATATATGTTAACTGTAGAGCTGAATATTTTCTACTCTTTGTAATATTTACAGGCTTTTATCAAAATCTCCCTATTTTACATACATAACATTATAATGTAAAGTTAAAAATCAAACTGATGTAGCATTAATGCTCTGAATTATTGAACTGCTTTATGTTTTCGTTCATATAAGCAAAAATATATAATAATTATTAACGGACATATACTTTCGTGAATTAAAATTAAAATTAGATATTATTATATACATTTTATATGATCGGCAATGTATAAACAGTACGATAACTAGTCACTTATCTCATAGTAATGAATCAATAAATATCTGAATTTAGTGGAGTAAAGGAGAGCGGTTACTAAGATTATCTTCATGTGACAATGCATCATCTTTTATGGAGGTAAAATAGAGCTCCATTGATTATTCCGAGAGAGAAGTGCGCTGCCGCTGCTCCTGTTTGTTTTACCAATAAAGATTCATTAAACGAGATGGAAAGGGGCTGCTCAAACATGCATCCGTCTAAATATATAGACATTCAGCTTACCCTGAGGTATGCCAATATTCAACAGCTTTCCCAGGGAGAAATATTATGTTGGGGAAATGAAGATGAACAAGGACCTCATTTTATCATTTAGACCCAACCATAATTCCGTAAGAAGGGGCGTGCCAATTATATGTTACAAATCTTAAATATAGTTTCGAGAAAATCAAGTTTCTCAAAATTTAAACATTTGATTACAAAAATTTTCCCATGGAAAATTCTGTTAAGCTTAAGTATTAATGTGAAAGTTATACACTATATACACGAAAGTTAAGCGCTTTTATAACAACATGGTAAATGTTACAATTATTGTAGTCAATAATCTAGTCAATTAGTATAGCCAAACAGTTTACTGAAATTTGAAAAGTCATGGTGGGGCCACCGAAGTTAGGTTCCTCTCGATCTTCTATGGCCCCACCTTAATTCATTATCAGTCTTATTAGTAATTTCATTCCGATAAATAGGTTCAATATTTAGGCACAATGAGGAATTTGAATAATGATTTTTCAAATGATAATATTTTACCTACGATTTCTAAAAGCATAATCAATATGACTTATTCTACAATATATACGAATGTTCAGCACAAACACATTTAATATCTCACAACATCAAAATTTTCTATTACGTATTCACAATAATAATTTAAAGGGGCACTATTACACGATTCTAAAATGAAAAAAATGTAGATCTAAAAACATTGTCTTGCAACAAATATGAATCAATTAAACGACAAACATCTACAGAATAATGTCTTGATTAACACACATATGTCTCCATACAATCTATTTATTATTGAATTATTTATCATTTATCTAAATTAATATATAATAAAACCTAATTTTCACAATACACAAATGATTTAGATAAACATATAGATAAGGTGTATAATAAAAAGCGATTGAATGAATCTTATACATTAATATGTTGCATTGAATTGCAATAGGTATTCTATTTAGCATTATAATTTTCAAGAATACGTCATAAAAGATCTGACAATTTTAAACCTACATATTCAATCTCTGCTTCCAATTAATTAATTTAATTTAATTTTTTTTAAGTATTTTGGCGACAATATGAATAGACTATTTTATTCGAAGTCTTTCTTTCAGTTGTTTTTATTTGTAGTCTGCCGACTGAAATGAGAAATCATTTGTTGATGTGTGTTTTTATTTACCCAGAACTCATTAGGATATTTTTACTGAACAAACTTAAATGTGAAAGAAAGAAGAAACAGAAGGCTCCATCGTTAAAAAGGTCTAGAATTAACCCCGGGAGTTTCAGAAATGTAATCTCAAGTGTCGTATTCATTATGAAATTTTAGTTAAGGTAGAATTTTCAGAGTTCTAATTCGTTCAATGATTTATTTGCCCAACAGGGAATGACTTAAGAAAGATATCGCAAAATCTGTCAAAATGTAGTTAAAGTGGAATGATGAATGCTGTTTGCTTAATCAGAAATGTCTGCACGGAAACTAATTGGAAGGAGATGACATTTGGTGAATGTTGTTTTGATAAATATTATTAAGTAATGTGAAATGATTTTTTTTGTGAAATGATATTTTTGTAAGAACATGGTCCGTTGATCCCCTTCTTCAAAGATTAGTTCATCAAATAATAGCACCAATAGATGATGTTGAAAAATCCGAAACTCAAGGGGAATATTATTCTACAGTTCGCATCGATAACGTGGGCGGAGTGTTTTCCGCTGTTGGCGAGATTGGCAACCAATTGCAGAGGTAAAGCCGCTAGTGCCTCGTCAGTGACATTTTTCCCGGTTAATTGCTGTGGAATATATAGGAATAATTGAGCGATAGAAAAACTTGAAATATACTTTTTTATCTGTTATATAAACGACATAAACTGAAGGAAACATAGCTATGAAATATGGAAAACAAATTCCAACTTACAGCAATGTTTGGTGTGGCAAACATTCCACCATTTTCAGTGCCCGTTCCTTCGCTTCCTTTCTTATCCCTGCAGCTTGTACACAGATTCTCAGTTTGACCAGCAACTCTACCACTTCCCATTCCAGGGAAGATTCCGGGTAATCGGGGCTGTTGACGCTTCCTCCAGAGGTAGTTAACCAGAGTGAATTCAAGCAGAGCACAAAACACGAATCCTGTAACCACGAGTAAAAGAATATTGATCTCAATGCGATAATAAAATGATTCTAGGTTGCTTAGTAAATCAAATAGTACTGAATAATATAATTTTGTGAATTCAAATTCATCAATGTCTATAAAGCCATGTGTTACGCATTGAATGATGTGCTTTGATATTATTTCATATTGTATTTGATTTTTAGCAATTTTAAGCATGTACAAAGATCTTATACGTAATTTGGAGAGAAATTTTCAAAGCAAAGTTCATAATGAGATAATTTTCGTTGAAAAAAATGAATAAAAAGATAATTATATAAATATACACTTCACCTGTACAGGCTCCCATCCACACATCAATTGCCTTTACGTAAGAAACTTGCGGTTGACCCTCCTGAATCTCTATAGAAAAAGACAAAGAAATATTGAAAATAATATTGATTTACCATAACCTATATTTTTCTCCCAATAATCTATTGTGATATCTTTTAATGTACAATTTAATTAAAAGCAATATTAAATAACTTAATAGTAAATATGATAATATTAATGTATAGATATATTTTGACGGAGTATATTTACGTATATACAAGAATTATTCTGAAAATTATAATTCTTTAAACTAATAAAGCATAAAGTAAATTTTTTGTTAATATACACATAAACTAATGATAATTTTCGTCATACTACTAGTTTCTGTCACATTTATTCGATTGACAATACTTTATATATCTGTTAACTTTCTTGTGGTTTAATGCGACAGCTTTGTAAACTTGGAAATCAAGAAAACGATGATATTCTAAATCCAAACTAACCGGATGACTTTGTAGACACTGTTAGCAGAGTAGTCACTCCCAGAGTGGTTCTTCCAGGCACTGAATCCACGTCCATCCAGAAGGAGACCCACGAAATAGCCACCATCAAGATGGTAGGGAGGTACGACTGAACCAAATGGAATCCAATGGAGCGATGCATTGTGAATTCCGCTACTAAGCAACTGTAGTTACCTGGTGAAAAAAAGAGAGAAACTTCACATTTATTAAGGTCTTAGGAAAAATATACGCATACCTTTCGGGATATGAAATGGTTAAGTTAGGTTAATAAATGTAGTATTGCCGATATTTTGATGATGTCATTTTATGAAATTTGATAGTGATTTTGAAACTGATGATTTATGGTCAGAAAATGTTAGAAATTTGTTATATTTAATATTTGTTCACATAAATTTTTATCTTATGGATATTATTCAATAAAAGTTTTATGACATGATAGTTTTATATAAAATGAAGATTCTAGCTAAAGATGAATTATTTGTGAAAATTTTATTTGCACACCAACCACAATTGAATCAATTAAATTGAATGTAAGATAATTTTCCCCTATAAATCCCACCAATAGTCAGAGGCTCATGTCGACAAACTGTTGAGGTGATGGAGTCGATCTCGAACTGAGGCATGCGGAGGTGATCGTACATCGTAATGGCATCCGTGAGCTGCCAGCGTAATTCTAACTCCTTTATCGTCTTAGAAACTGAAAGAAAGTGACTTAATGTTTTAATAATGGCAAAATTATTGTAACTAATTAAACAGGAATATTTTCAATAGTGGTAAATAATTGTATATTTATTATGACTGAATTTTACTGTATCCATTTATCCTAATACGAAATTCTACAATAATATCTTTTCTGGTTAGTAAGTTGGTATGATTAAATTATTGTATATTAGTTGAATATATATAATTAACATATATTGGTAATTTTATTTAACAATCTGAACTAATCTCTTTCATGAAAAATTATGATGGCGAAATTTGAAAGAGCGAAATATCGAAATGATATTATTAATAATGTTCAGGATTTTATTACCAATAATTTTAGATGAACTTTACTATATTGTTTTTTTTACTCATGCTGGAGCTTGATTTGAATAAAACAGTTTAATCCTATCTTCAAAGTTAAGAAGTTGCGTTATTAATGTTTGGAAAGGTACTTATTTTAAATAATAACTTACGAAATTTAAAATAATTAATTATCATGCTATGCTTTTAAATATTATTATAATTATATTTATATAAATAAATAAAAAGATATTCTTCATAAAATGCATTGACGCCTCAATAAATCATGCTTTTATTTGCAAATAAAACTCTTGCTCTATTTCTGAATAATTTGCAAACTAACTGCAAAATATGACATGTAAAAGCTGAAATGTAATTCAGCAACATTTTCCATTAAATGTTATTTATTTTGTTGATAAAGACGATATATTTTTTCATTACAAACAAGTAAGACTAATTGATATTTAAAAACAGTTTGTATGTTTTCACTTTTAGTTGATGTCGCGGTAAGTTCCGAGTTATCGGACGGCTCCACATTGTCGAATATATAAGAAAAAATATAAATAAATCAAATAATAATTTTTATATTAATTTATCCAATACGATCGAAAATTTGAAACCTTCCAATAACTCGAAACATGCCCTCTAACCTATAATTTATTTTCACATCAAATTAAAACGACTAGGGGAGATTGTTAAACTGGTTAATGTCAAACCGTCTTTTCTATACAAAGGAAGTGCCTACTCAGTCTACAAAAGATTCTAACAACCATGTCAACTGAGAAAAAGTCTCTTGCCACCATGATAATGATGTCTTGCTCATGAATATTTCAACAACGAGCAATTATCTACCAAATTTAATAAGATGAGACCCATTATCGTACAGCACCGTGACACTTCCATTATTAAAGTGTCCCAGGGATTGAAAAAGTGAAATGATTATCAATAATTTATCTCTAGTATCCTTTAGCTGAGGATTAATATTCTCTCATTAATCCTCTTTATTAATCCTTCATTTAATCCTAATTGAAACATGCACAATTGAACATCAACTAGAATGATGGATGCTCTATATTAATACCGGTAATAACCATAATGGGAAATAGGACATTTCTTATTTGCTTTTTAATTAATATGTAAACGATGGGAAAATGCTTTTAATTGATACATTAATCGCACTGCCTTTGCTGTATAATCACTAGGTTCTTTACTTTCTATTTAGTATTTTAATTGCTATTGTAATTTGAAGATGTTCATTGCACGTACTTCTCTTTGAGTTGTTTGCACTAAGGACCTCAGTTCATTCAATTTATTTGCAAAAGTTCATTTCTTTTATATTTCTGCTTCATTCTCCACAACATCCTTTTTATTTGTGAGATTGTCTTTTCTTTTTATGGTTCAATCCAAAGTTTTTATTTTTGTTATCAAGTTCACGCAAATAGAAAAACTGAATATTGTTCCTAGGAATATTCGATCATGAAATATATTATAAATTCGAAATATAGATTTGATTTGATTTACAGATATCAGAGCTATGTGTAAATAAATTTAATATTTATTATTGAGTTTATGAAATGAATAAATATACATTAATATACTGAATAATTTTGACTCTCAACCCTAACGAGTTAGACGTTCAGAAGGTATCGGAAGGCATGACTATGTGTTTAAAAAACACATGTCTTATTTATAAACCTACGGTCTGTAATTTTTACAAGTTGTTAGTATATAAACAAAACTGATTTGTACCAAATTCCAAGTAAAAATATTAAACATACAAGGAGAAATAACAACATAGGTAGAGCAGAGCTGTGATTGGGTGGAAGGGAGGGTGTGTTTCTCACGCATGCGCGTGTATGTGTTCTCCATGAAAACGTATGGAATGATGTGTGTTTAGCAGGTACCAAGCTGTACCAAACTACGCTGCTCCACGTCGCCACATTACAATTAATTTCCTAATTTACTTGATTTACGCTGATTTACGCCGATACGTGGATATTATTTAACGTTTAAAAACAAAGATATATTTGGTATTCAAAAAGGAACAAAGTCAAGAAAGACCAATTTAAAGGAATGACATGTAAGATATAAAGTAATTTAAAAAGGATGTGCTTAGAAAACACACGTTAAGCTCATATTTAGGTATAACAGACAATGATAGAACGAGTAATACGTATCCATGATACCTGCAGGTATCATGGATATTGGATATGAATTTAAATATAAGATAACAAATATATGATCGAAAATATTGTTCTAGAACTGGAAAACCCACCCTAGTTATTAACTGAAGTAAATAAAATAATGTCACAAGAATTGAAATAGTAGATGGTATTTTTATTGATATTTCAAGAGAATTAAAAGACTCACAGCTTGCCACTTCCATGGTGCAGGTCTGGGAATCTAGAGGGAACTTGGACAGTTCCAGCATGCAGGAAAATAACAGCTTCAGCCTTAGGAAGAGAAAGAACACGATCACAATATTAGGAGGAATGCATTGTTATCTAGGAATTTCTTAGTCATTTGTTTTACTGTATTACATTTTCTAGTTATTAAGATTTAAATCAATAAATTAGGAGATCATTTCGTTTGATGTTATTCTTCATGGAATTCTTAAAGATTAGAAAAATATTTTAAAAGGCCCAATGAAGCTCTTCATAATTCTTTCATTTTATTGATGAAGATCGTTATATAATTTTTCTCTTTGCAGAATTGGAATTTGTATATTTTTAGAGCTATTGTTTTCGCAAATTTGATTATTTTCTTAAGATGAAAATACAAAAGGTTTCATGAATTTACCATTTCTGGCATTTTGATGGGCTTTTTGTAAATTCGCAGTAATTTAATTAGCTAACTACAAAGGACTCTTAATGTCGTGAACAATAGAAACTCTTTTCTATGAGAGATTTATTAAGGAATGAAAAGAAGTACTTCTGTTGTCAGAAACAGCCCGGAATCTTTGGCCAAGAAAAAATACCCATTTTTGGTGTGAGTGGGAGAAATGTTCGTGCTATCTGTTTCTTATATTTTGATACACGCTCAATTGTTCTCAATAATAATGGTAATAGATACAGGGTGATTTACGAATGATCGATCGGTTTCACATCTTCGGTCATACATGTATAATACAAACGATATTCCTAATGATTATTATTTTCTTTTTATCCAGATGCAGGTTTATCATGGATGCAAATGAAACTAAAAAATGAATAAAGATTATGATATTGTTTTCATTAATTGACCGATGATGTGAAACCGACTGATAATTTGTAACTTACCCCATTTAGAATATCAAAGTATCTTTTCCATCTAGCTATGTATTTCAATAAAAACCACAATAATCAATGGAATTAACTGGTTCAAATTCTGGAATTCCAATTCCTAATTCATTTAGTTATTTCTTCTCACCTGAGCATGTATAATATTCTTCCATGGGGATTTATTCGGACCAGAACATTCGGCACTGTCACGAATTGAAACTCAGCGTGCTTAGCATTCGGAAAGTACACCTCAGGTTTCCAAATAGCCTTCACCAGTTTGGGGTCATTCAGGTCAAGAGGTTGACTTATGTTTTTGTGGTTAAGGCGCTCATCCACCCATGTTTGCCGAAGGTAGAGGTCAACTTGGTAATCCTGGCAATTCAAAAATTAGCATCACTTAAACCACTTATTATATTTAAAAAAAATAATTATGCATTATAAAAAAATATATATATATAAGAAAAATAATTACATACGTCAATGGAAATACCTCATAGATTTCATAAATAAATATAAAGTTCTAACTCAGTGACGTAAATCGTTTTTATTACAAGCATAATTACATATAAAATTGCTTCTTAATGGAAAATACTTCATTGAATTAATAACATTAATATCATAAATTTATATTCATAAAATTTACAACTTATCGTCAGAGAAACAATTTTTTATAAAAATGATATAATAATCCTATGAAATTCCATTAATTATTAAATCTATACTTCAATCAAACTGAGGATTAACTTCCATTCCCCATAACTAAACTGTGACCTTTCTCGTTACTGCTAATGTAACTCAAGCATCTCAATATTGAAGTACATTTCTGGAAGGATTACATTTCTGTGTATGTGTCTCGTGTAGCTGCCTTGCAATTTATGCTCGGCTCATATATATTTAATTGCGAAGTTTAGACACCATTACCACCGAAACGCTCTGTTGAGTGAGTATATGCAGCGTTCTGTTAGATATTCTATTATTCAGATACCAGGGTCACCTTATTGCAAAATCATGTAACATACTCTTCGCATGGGATGGAAATTGTCACTGTTAGATAAACTTCAAAACAGTTTCTTCAAATAAGGCCAAGAAAGTTTAATTCAGATCGCACTGAGAATACAAATTCTTTTTTATTCCTTATCGTACAACAACCTGTTATTCAAAACTTACATTCAGGAGTTAAATATCAAAAGAACGGTAAACGGGTAAGATGATTTGGGAGTACGATTTTTCGATGGGTGTTACATTTTAAAGAGTTTAAACTTGATACACAAGGTGTGACTTGTGATTGACAGTCCCCTTTGTTCGGAGAGAAATTGAAGATATTGTGAATGAATATTCTTGTCGTCAAACAAATACCTTGGGATTTTCTGCTGTCGGATAAATTCGGTGATGGAATGGTGATCGGAAAACCTTCAAGCTCCTTCAAAATCTGTTCCTGATACTGACCATGCAACATTCCATTAGTTTGATGGTGCGCTACAAATTGCAATCAAATCCAAGCTTTTTCGCTTCGAAGGGGTTGTAAGTCTGTGTGAACGTTAACATTCATATTTTACAATCTAATCAAAAATTGACGATAATAATCTCAATAAAATCCCATATGATGTTTGTTGCGATAATTGCACTTTAGAAAAGAATACAAAATAGGAATTTATTAAAAAGAGAAAAAAATGTTCTCTTGTTTTATAATCTCTAGATAAAAAAAATATTTAAATGTCAAACGATTCATTTGCTTTGATATGTGTTATGAATAATGGGAGCATATTCTTGTACCGTTAGTTAAAGTTGATAGTAGTTAAGATAATAGAGCAATTTTTCAGATAAAAACTATTGATAATTAGAACGGGTACTCGTAGAATATCCGTCGCCGCTTTTTTTTTCTTGCTTCTGATCATTTTGATTTTTTCGTGACCTTGACCTTCAACCTGATCGCTCCAAAAATCAATCCAAACTGTTCATGGATAATGACCAATCGGCAATTTGGTCGAATGCTTTTTGAGTCATGCGAATATAAAGTTTACGAATAAATCGAACCAAAGCATATCCGTCCGTAATTTTACGAGGGTACATCAAAGTCACATTTTATTTGGTATCAAAATAACTGAGCTCTACTTGAAACTTGTTCCATTGTCAAATAATACAGTTGCAATTTATTAAGACGACTACAACCTTGTGATGTTTGTTCGTTGGTTTTCTCTGGCAATGTTCCCATGCTGGAAGTAAGTAGAACACAGCACTGACACACAATATATGGAAATTACACAGAGCATATCTGCCTTTGATATCATTGTCTTTATTGCAGTCAATACACTGTCGAGAGACTGATATGAGGAGTGCTAGGGACTAAGTTATAGTCCTGCATTGACCCACAGTAATGCTATGATGTGAGCTCACCATTTTTCTTGCTGGCTGCAACTATTATTCTATTCTGTGATAGATATTCCTCGCTCTGTCAAACCCATGGTTACAGTGAAAATGAATAATGAAATTTATTTTAAATTTCAAATACTCTGAGAGGAAACTATGGTCGGGCCATGGAAGATTAAGTGAGATTATACTTTGATGATCGACGGCCCATCCATATCTTTACTTCTGTGTATCACTATTCGGTTTTAGGAAAACTCGGTTTCAGAAAACTCGGTCTCATTTTATGATGATTTTATTAAAGAACAATAATAAAAAAATTGAAATTATGGGTACTAAAATGTGTAATGTATTAATTAAGAACATCATTAACAGTTGTAAAATGATACTTAACATTAATAATTTTGACATGTTTTGATATTTATTTAACATGAAATTTGAGCGGGAAATTCAGTCTTGGAATTTTCGGTCTCGGAATATTCGGTATGAAGTAAAAATCAAACTTATGAATCAGATGTATTGGGGCCATTACATAATGGTCATTTATGTTAGAGTCCATTTATAATTCCAAGATCAAAATTTCAAGACCAAATATTCCCAGAGTAAAATTTTCGAGACCGAAATTTCAGGCCACCTACAATTCATAGAAAATCAGTCTTTCAAGTGTGTCACATTTCCTTTAATAGTCCTGTCCTAAAATCAAGTAACTCATGTGCATCAGCTGTAATTATAACACATTTATTTGTTGCAAGAACTTAAAATTGTTTCGCTGAGATGCACTTTAATTAGTGTCTACAAGCATCCATCGTTTATATTGTTATTGAAACACAGTAGTAAATTTTTTTTTTTTGGATCATCAATGAAACACTTGAGCGTCTCAGACAGAGGCGTTTTTTCTTTGCTTTAAAGGAACAATAATGAAATAATTGTATAGCTAAGTTAAAAGTCTGGTGCTGTAATTATTATATTGTTTAAGTTAAAATATATTTTCACACTTTATAATCGACTCACTTTATGAAAAAATTAATGATTATTCTACAAGATCAAAATGTTTTACGCTGTTTCTCAGTTTCATAAAAAAATTAGTATTTTGATAAAATTTCAAATTAGAACTTACCATTGAATTTGGGTTGATGGAACCAAAACTTCGTATGTACAGTTGGCACTCCACAACAGTAGCGTTGTCTGAAATAACATTAGAATTCATGTTTTGATTAATAGAATAATTGATAGACACAAATGGGAATTAACGAAATCTCGTAAATGTTAAAGATACTGAAGCTCTATTGTAATCTACAGTATTACTCCTCTACATATAATGAAATCCTCTATAGTGAATGTAGTGTTCTGAATAAGGAAGTATCCTCTATAATGAATAAATTTTCTCTAATCTGCAACGACTAATGATCATTCATGGCAGACTAAAGAAAATTTAATCACTATAGAGGCTACTTCTTTACTCAGGACATTATTTTCACTATACAGGATTTCATCAAAGTGGATCTCTACTGTACTAGATTTATTTTTTGAAATGAAAAACAAGAACGTTTGACGTGATTCATGTCAAACGAATCTTTCCATCTTCTGTGAAGAATTTTTCAAAAATAGAACTGTTTAGTTCGTGAGAATGTTCAGTTGTTACTAAAAAAGATTGAGAGAGAAAGAACTGTTTTTAGGTTTAAACTGATATTAGGCATATAAAGTAAGTTCGAGTTATAGGACTGTTCCACATTTTCGATCATGTAAGAAAAAGCCTATAATAATTATCATTTAACTTTCATTATTAATCATTTACATTTTACCTGAAGGTGTCATGAATACCAATTAAATTTAAAGTTAAATGATTATTATTAAGTATTTTTTATTACATGATCGAAATTATTGACCTGTCCTTTAACTCGGAACTTCCATTAATGGATTAGAAAATCTTGAAACTTGTTCAGTGGAACTATAGAGGAAGACTTCGTTTCTATGGTTACACATCGATTAAGAGTTGACAAAATGAAAAACATTTCAGTGTTAGATGATGAATTCGAAATACCTTTCATCTTCATATTTCATCTCATATTTTAATGAGCATCAATGAATTCCACTGAGAACTGATTCTTTCACACATTTTTCATAGATAATTTCCTAATCTATATCCCATTAATTAATCGACTAATTACCCACGTTAATCATATCACCTAATGACATCTCAATAGCAGCACAATGAAGATTTTTAGCACATTGAAGTTAAAAGAAAATCAAATAAATTAGAAAGAAGAAGAACATACTAGGTATAGAGAGTTAAGAACTTACTAGAGCGAGTTAAGAACTTACTAGAGCGAGTTAAGAACATACTAGAGCGAGTTAAGAACATACTAGAGTTAGTTAAGAAAATACTAGAATGAGTTAAGAACATACTAGAGCGAGTTAGGAACATACAAGAGTGAGTTAAGAACATAATAGAGTGAGTTAAGAACGGTTCAAGATATATTCCATCTAGGTAAATTCCAACTCGATAAATTCCACCCCGGTAAAGTTCACTCCATTGAACAATTAATATACCTCAGTTTGTGAGTCAACGTCTACTTCTTAGCCAAAGGTCATATCGCTGATGTCAGAATGAAATTTGATAAAAAAAAAAGACTAGAAGAAAAAGTCAGAAAAGAAATTGGCTCCGTGATCAAAATCACCAACCATATCTGTCGTTGACAAAGATCTTGTATGCAGAATAGCTACTCAGTGAATGCAATCACTTATCAAGGAATGTGACTACAAAAGACAAATGCACTGGTTACTGGACTCATTGATGGAAGAGGAAAATAAAGAGGTAATAGTAAATTTAGCCACCTAGCCTAACCAAAAAGGAAATCTAAGACCTGGTAGTTGAAGAGCGTATCATTATTATAATTAGAGGTTTAACGTCTGTTTCGGAACCAAAGGCCATATAGCTGACGACAAAAGGAAATTGAATGCAAGTGACTGAAAGGAGCTGTCAGAAATGTAATTGGCTCATGATCCATGTCACCTACCAACTATCAGTGACGAATGAAGCCTATCTTCTAAAACTGGAAGTAGAGGATAATGAATGATAAACATAGAAAAAGAAAAACCATAATCCTAATTACGACAGTTTGTAGTCTATCCTCTTCTCTTCTATTCACCACAGACACATTCAGTATAGATTAAAGTGATAAAGTGCGTTCACACAACCTTTCTTTCTGTTTTTCCATAACATGTGAAGTGTGATTGGTCAACAAAATGTTACCTTTGATATAAAGAGAATGCAAGTTACTCAGTATTGTTCAAATCATCAAGAAATGATTGATATGAATGACTAACCAAACCTAGCCCGTAAAGTGGAGTGGAACTTACCGGGGTGGAATTTCTCAGAGTGGAATATACCGGGGTTTAACTTACATGGGTGGAATACACCGGTCACAGATAAGAACATACTAGTGTGAGTTAAGAAAGTACTAGAGTGAGTTAAGAACATATTTTTGTGTGTTAGGAACATATTTTAGCGTCTAAGATCTAAGATGCCGTGTTTAATCAAGATCATAATTCATGGGTAATTCATTTATTAATATACTGTACAGTGTACACTGTACAGTCGTAATATTCTTGAATGACATGATAGATTAGAGCTGCTGTTAGCTGTAAATTATTTGAAAACTAAACCCACTCTATACTAGGTAGGATATAATTTGTAGAAAATGGTATTTCTAATTCCCTACAAGTATTTCATTTGGCGGATTTTTCGATGCCAGCACTCATTTTCACATTTGTTTCTTGTGTAAGCAGCAAGCGATGTGCTTGAGCGTTGAAAGCAGTAATAATAGCTAGAACAGGCCGACTGTTTAATATTGTTTGAATTAAAGCTATCAGAATAATTTTGAAATTAACAATTAATGTTCAGTTGGGTAATCATTTTCTCATGTGTCTTAATTAACGAATCATTAGTGTACAGTTGGGTTATCTCTTGTGTGTCAGTTATTATCATACCCTTTTTTTCATTTATCAGGTCATGATGCATCAATCAGAAGGCACTGCTCCCCTTTACAGCCCATAATAGAATAGAAGCACCAATTAAAGCGAACATCAACATATTACCTGCGCAGTAACCTCAGCATTTACGATTGAACCTAACATAAAGGGTCAAATAATTCCAAGTATTCTTTGGAAATTGTGATTTTATTGAGTGCTATTTGCAATGCAGTTTTGATGCGAATCCGAAATGTTTTGGCTATAGTTCAATAAATTGAAATGATAACTTTGGAAACAATCATTTTTTCTCTGTTTAGAAGTATGAGCCGTGAATACAAAATTACAATAATATGTAATCTATGAGAGAGACAGGAAGTCTCGGTAGGAGAAATAGAAAAGTAACTGAAATAATGGGAGTCATTACCGAAGACTTTGTCGCTAGTTTATTGTTATTCTCTCTCTATTGGATCATTGAATCCTATCGGAATTTTACTGAGGAGAATTGAGGCTCAATGACAGATAAATTATTCGAATGATATATATTTATAGGTTAAATTATACATTTTATTTTTATCTTCACTTTTAGGAAAATTCAAAATATATTTTTCTTCGAAATGACAACAAAATAACAACGAATGTGATGTCTGATTGAAAATTTTGTATATTGAATGATTAGGCAGTTGCTAGTTGATGATCATGGGCAGTTTGTGTTCGGTGTTTGGGACGCCTACCCTAGTGATAATATGTCACTCTCATGAACATTTCTTTAATAGTTATATTGCTATTGCGTTAACGACAATACATGGGTTTCAATATTAATACCAATGTAATTTTGTAATATTCTTTTCTTACATATGTTCCTCTAGAAGTTGGACTGAGAAGAGCTTCAAATCTTTGTGTAGGACAGGCTGTTTAGACTGGGAGGCTTACATAATCTTGGTGAGTTAGCGGTTGTTTCCCGGTACATGTAGTTTGGCTTGAGTTGTTTTCTGAATTGCATCCCCGTCATTTGTTCTCTGTCTTGCTGTAAGATCCAAATTCTTACTTTAGTCAAGCAGGAGTTGGATGTTCGGTTTAAATCCAAATAAACATTTACATCTCTTGCAACGACGAGTGATGTAGTTATTGCAGTCTGGCTTTGTGCTACTGCTTGGTACATGAAAGTTACAAACTTGGGAATACTTTGCAGGGGTGTTGCAGTGGAACTTTTGCTAACTGGTTGAAATAACTGTGCCAAAGCTCTTTGTAGAATAATGTTAATTTAAAGTAGTACGTCTGTTTGTACATATGTCCTTTGTATTTTATTCTGTCAACCATAACGCACTTCACTACCCCGGCTAAACACGAAACCTGTCCGTACATCACTGTTGTGATTTTCTAGCTAGATTCTGCTGTGTTCATTCGCGTCCAGTAGGTGTACTGCTAATTAATTCACCATCTTGTTATACGATGCTTAATTACCAATTTGGATCAGTAATTGCCAACTGATTTGTTTTGCAGGTATAATACAAAGAGTCAGGGGTTGATTACGCGAAATTAGGTAATTAGCTTTGCATTCTAACAATACATATCTGAAAGAAAATATTACTTTACAGTTATTTTTTTATATTATATATTTATTTAAAACCTCTAAAACACGAGCATTCTTTTTCATTGCATTATGTTTCCAAGTGACGAAACTCTTAATGGAGTATCTTTAAATAGTTAGAACGCCTATACATTCATTTATTTTCTGTTAAGTCTTTTTAGTTAAGGAATCAAATTCATCGAATTTGTCGATTACAGTCAGTGATGAAAAATTTCGAAGTCTTTATTGGTACATTTTATATTAGTGTCCACGGTAATGACTCCGTTTATTTCAGTTACTTTTCTATCAGTGCAATTGGGCGTGAAGGACAGTTCAAAAAAATGATTTTTGTTTCAATAATTTTAACTCAAATTTTCAGAAAACTATTCATGATTCCACCAAGTACTTCAAAAAATAGCAATATAACTGTCTAGAATTCGATTATTATAAATCATTATTTCATATAAAAATAGATATATAAATTTACTGAGGAAATTGTATGTGCACATATGTACACATTTATATAAGAAACTTTTAATTACGTGATTGAATTGTTTATTTTATGTATGATAAAAGTTCATCATTAATGAGTTATTAGTAAAGTTAGTTATACATGCTTTAATAATATACTGTATCTTTAATTATCACAGCTGTTAATAGTAAACTATTTACAGAATTAATTAGAATGTATATTATTATTAAGAATTAATAAAAAAATAACTAAATGATAATAATAAATAATAAAGAAACTATGAGAAGAAGACAGTTCCAGATATAGTCCACCTACAAACCGTATCATTTTTGACATAAACTGACTTTTGAAAAATATGTATTATTAATTGATAAAATAATTACTACCTCATAATTATTTGATTGTTTTTGTTGAATATTTTTAATATTTAATTGATTTAATAGCATGAATGATTTTTATTCATTTTATCTCGTGTTTATTCCAATGAAGTAACATTTATATACTATTTACATATATAATTAAGTTTTCAAATATATTAAGTGTATTAAAATATACATTGCCCCCATGCTGAAATATTCCATTCAATATTTATGCTCCATGTTACTGGCCAACAAAGCGATACACTTCATCGAGATGAATGTTAGCAGGTGTCTGTTTCCATCGCTATTTGCAGGACACACTGTATCAACATGAAGGATTGTCAATCCGATTCATGAAATACTTGCTAAAAATGCAATCCGTTCAGTGTAGTTGGTTTTGTAATAATACTATCAAAGGATAAAATAGTTTCAAAGCTTCCCTTTATAATTCATACATCAAAGGTATTACGATTGTTCATAATCATAGAATACATTCGAAAACGTATATTCATTCTATATATAAATTGTTAAAATGAATAGCCACATTGTGGCCATATAAGATTAAATAGTGTCCCCTGTTAATCTTCTATGACCCCACTAAATGGTTCTTTTTGAGTATTTTAATAATTTACTGTACGATATCATTCCACATATTTTTAGTTACTAAAGTCAGGCATGAATGAATTTAATTGAGTTCCACAATATGAGCTGAATATTAATTAATAATAAACAAAATAAAATTATTGAATGCCTATTTATTGAAAGCTCTAGGTTCCCAATTCAGAAGATTTAAATTTTCGATGGCATAAAAGAAGCATAAAATAATTATTATATATATAACTAATTCTTTATTTATTGTATAATTATTATTTATATGATCGAAAAGTTTATATCATACGATTACTCAGAAACTTTTCCGATGCTCAATTTCTATCATAAATAAATTCCCTTGTATACCATTAATCTGTTGACTAATATGTTTACAAGATATTTCTAACATGTTAGACTTAAAATAGTAAAACTAGTTAAAGTTTGACTCACCCAAATTGTTTGAGGGTGTTGCTCTTCGATCATATCCTTTGAGAAGTTTATCTAGAATTCGCAGATCATCTGTCATGCTGTTGCAGTAGCTGAAACAAATATATCATTCAAAATTAGAACACGATGATAAAAATGGAACTAGGGTAAATTTCGAGGTATCGGATGGTTCCACATTTTCAATCTGAGTAAAAAAATTATTAATTAGGTTCAATTTGAATTGGTATCTAAAACGCAGAACCGTCTGATAGTTCAAAACTTACCCATTGTTTAATTATTCTCTAAAACACACTATAATATTTTATAAATAGTCTTACCAATCATTGAATCAAGTAATAAATACAAAAGAATTATTTTAAAATTCGAAAAAGGAATGTACATTAATTTCAAAATTCAAAACTATATTACGCACTACAAATTTATAAGCCTATACTAATATTTGCATAGCTTGTTCTGATCCCTTCATGACATGTCTTTAAGGCTCTTGGATGACATTGACGAATATATATATACTCGACTGTGAGTTATCATATACTTTACTAATGGGGAAGTTCTTTCTTTCTAGGAAATTGGGAAAAAGTTTTAATGATGCATCGGATGTTGTTTATGGGAGGAACTTCACTATTTACTTCTGCTGACCTGAGGTTACTGTCTATTGTTCTCCATTAGTGAAGGGAATGGTATAGTTTCAAGTAATAAGGTTACTGTTTTTACAACGCCATGTTGTCATTGATGTTATTCAACCTAAATAAATTACATTTATGTTGCATTTTCATTGTATAATTTACACTCTATTAGAAGTGTTTTAATGGTATTCCTTATTCTATGACATTAAACTTTCTATACGAAATTAGTTGCTTGAAAAGAAATCGGTCAGGATTGTTGGTCAAAAGCCGTCCCAAGCACATGAGCTCAGTTGCCAATTAGGCAAATTAGGTCTTTTTCAGCGATCGACATTCTATCTGGCAAAATGCCAGGGTGTATACACACACTTTTCATTTCTCTACAAAAGAGAGAAATGAGTTTCAGCGATAGAGTCTAGAAAAATCCTGTCAGAAATTGGATGATGAATGAATTGGTATATCACAGATAGTCGTTTTTTGATAAAAATGTTCGGGTGAATAATCTATGGAGGTAATCATCATTTCAACTAAAAAGAGGAAGAAAATCAATCAAAAAAATTGGATGTATATTCGATTACGTAGTTGCGAAAGTGTAAATATTTTGTGAATGATAGACATCCTGTAGTTAGATTGAGGCATTTAATGTTATCAGCCCAATCTTCACGAAACAAATATGAATGGAAGATTAATTTATTTATACTTCCTAACTAAAATACGTTAAAATTACATGATATTTTCTAACAGAACTGGAGATATTTTATCCATTCTTCTCTGCTATTGGTGATTAGACAACAACATCTTTTTATTATTTCAATAATAAAGTTTGCTTCACTTTGCTCTGTTTTTGTTTGAAAATTTTCATAAGAGAAAGAAATTTAATTCATATTTTTCAAACTCAAAATAATAACTGATTTTTAGCGATTCAGATATTGAAATTAGGTACTTTTTGTTAATCAGTTTCTACTGTTAATTCTTTTTATATAAATTTATGGAATAATTAGTTGTGGCCCGAAGATTTAGTCTAAAATATGACTTAATTTGTGAGTTACATTCTGCAATGATTAGGTACAACTGTTAATGAGTATTTAAATACGTATGAATTACACCAGCGTGAGTCAAATTTAGATATTTAAATTTTAAGAATAATTTTGGAAGCTATCTAGCATTGATAACTACATTATATACATTGAATAGATATTTAACCTAACATCTATTTTGAAATCGACACATGGCCTCACAGCCGTTAGTGCGGGACTGTGCCAAGGAGCGGCTCATATACTTAAAGTACTTAATTGTAATAACAATATATCTTTATTTTCAGTAATCTCTATAGGTTTCAGTTGAATGATTTCTCATACATATACAACTGATATATAAGTACGATTCGATCCCAACTCCTATATGTATTAGTGCCACATACTTAGTTTGGTTTTAGGAAGGGGGTTGGTACATGTGATTGTGATGTTCTCCCATATACAGAGTGTCCCCAAAAAAGAAGATACCCAAATTTCAAGGGCTTTAATTCAAAAACTATCAAACTTACAAACAATTGGAATGTCATATTTTGTTTATCGAAACAAAAATTTAGATGATTATATCCAACTGTTTTCTTTCAGAATTATTTTTAGTTACCGATACTAAGAACCAAGTCGCGGACTTTTGTTTAACTTCGAATTTTAGGATATCAAAACCATGTGTTTGATAAATTTCAACAGTTTATTAAAATATTTTATTAAAAAACCGTTATTATAACAATAAAAGGCGTTTATTAAAATACCACTCCTATTAATCATTTCAGGCGATCTGGTGAGTCACTCGATACGATGATTCAAGGCGATAATGCATTTTGCCGAATAGCTCATTTAATGTTTTCCTTACAGAACTGTCCTGAAACCACCAGGTTCAATTGATTCTGTTTCCATGTATTTCTTAAAGTTTTTGAACGAATTATTGCTAATGACAATATTGTACACAAACCGAACTTTTCTTGAGCAAAAAATTCAGCAGGAAGATCGGTATCGATGCGTTTTTTTTCGCTCGTACACCTTGCAAGGATGTCACTTAAAATCCAAAGTTACAATTCTCTTGGATGTAGATTTAGTAACATCTAATCCATTTTCTATTGCAGTGATTTGCAAATTTTCTGTAAGTGCTACTTGGACAATTTGAACTATGAAATAAATATTTTATTGAAAGTGCTCAAACAGGTTTTTAGTATCGGTCACTAAAAATACTGCTTAAAGAAATTGGTTGAATCGATTCATTTAAAAGTTCGTACAGAGTTAGAACAAATGTTAAGAAACAAAATGTGGTTTTCAATTCTTTAAGAGTTTAATAGTTTTTGAATTACAGCCCTTTAAATATGGGTATCAGTTTTTTGGGATACCCCGTACATCATATGTTATTTAAGATATTTCAAATGCTTGTGCATAGGCAAGGGTTGGGATGTACATTGTGCAATGTAATTGTACATATTGATGTAAGTACATCAATTGACAGAGCCTGTCATGGTGCTATTTTGTGTAAACTTCAGTCAGTGGCAGTTAGCAGTTCTCTTTTGGCAGTTATTATACAGTTCCTCTCTGATTGACGACAGTGTTTCTTGTTGATGGTTGTTACGAGGAGTTGGTGTGTGTAGTTTGTGGTGAGCTTCATGGTTATGCCCTCTAACTCTATGTCTGCTGACAAGGTTGTGGTATTTCAGCCCCTATGTTTCAATGGAATGTTCTTGAATCCTGTTCTATATTTTTTAGAGTGTTACAGATTGGTACTGTATTTCCAGTGTTACATATTGGTACTGTATTTCCAGTGTTACAGATTGGTACTGTATTTCCAGTGTTACAGATTGGTACTGTATTTCCAGTTTTACAGATTGGTAATAGTGCTATTGAGGATGTTATATAGTGATGTTACTAATGTAAGCGAGTCCTATAATGAAAGGTTAACATTTGCAGAGGGTGGCAACATCTAAGAATTTCGAAGCATATAAGAATATTTTTTTGATGCTTTTAATGTTTTAAGAGTTTTGTGCTACCAGTTTTAGAGTATTCTCCACCTGTCTGGATATCTGCAGCAGATTGTCATATACTGTTAATTGACTGTGTTGTTATATCAGATTCATTTAAGATCGATGATGTTATATCTTGTGACTATTGACACCATCGTGATGAATCAAATTGTTCAATGCTGTTAACGATTGTTGATGGACTTGAGCAAACTGCATCTCTCCATATTATCCTGCTCATTATGTAGCTCAGCGTCATACTCATTAAGCAGCAAGTCGTAACGCATGTGATTTTGAGGGTATTTGATGTAGAGCTTATCGGTTTTCTAATCTTCTGTTTCAGCTATTGTGACTTTGCGGAATTCACTGAATGATGTGTTTTTGGTGGATATGTAGGTGCCTTATTCCAAGTTCAACCAATTCATTTTATCTCGACCATGAATGGTTATCCTATTTTACATTTTTTCATTTTCTTTCTCTTTTATTAGGTAGCTTGCGAATCTTTGCGGAGGTTTGCGTGACTTGTGTGGCTCGTCTTTTCCACCTAGATACCGCTCTTGCTTTATCAATAATAGTAAACCAAATAAATGTATATTTCATAAAGATTGCCACAACAATGTGTCTACCTATAATAATATTTATATGATATGCTAAAGTCCTATTAAAACGAGATTGAGCGTTTTTATATTGGAAAATATTTCACTTACTTATTCGATTCTAATGCTGATTATTTCAAGTCTACTCCAATATGTTTAAAATAATTATTTCTATCAGAAAAAGCATGAAATTTGACCAACTTACATCTCGATAAGCATTAGCTTGGATATTATTCAAAAGAACTGAAAAAAGAGAGCTAATGAGCAGCAGCACTATTCTGATCAGCAATATACTGATAGCTTATCTAAGACTTGAAGCAATGGTGAAAAATGTATTTAATCAACATAAAATGAGTAGCGCAAAGAATCAGTGTTGCATAACAGAGATAAACAAAACCTCATAACAAAAACAAAAAAACGGAAAACAGCAAATCTAGATATCAAAAAACTTTGGAAATTAACGGAGAAAAATAATAAAAAAAAAACAATTAGGGATTGGAAAAAATAATCATTCATTTTTTTTGTTCATTTTCAGATCTTTCTTTCCCGATTTTTTTTTTCGAACTTCAATCTAGTTATTTGGATTTTTTTTGTTTAGACTACTTTGTTATTTTTCTGCTATTCGGATTTCTGTTATCCATATATCGGATCTTTTCTATTTGCGGGGCATTTGAAAATAAAGGGAATAAAATAATAAAATATAATGGTATCAAAGTTACTGCAAATTTAATAATTATATCATAAATACTACTAAAATTATTTAGTTAGAAAAATACAAACTTATTACATTTAATATTGTTTTTAGAAAAGTTTATGTTTCCTGAGCGGATATGAAAATAAAATAATTCTATAATGATGATAACAAATTTCTGTTCCATGGGCTCATTTGAAAATGAAATTATAACAATATAATGATAATAACAATTTCCTTGAACAAATTAGCATTGTGATTTTTTTGTGATTTTTTTTTGTCATCCGAATACAGGTTTCTCCAAATCCACTTCAGATTTCTATCTTCGTCATCAAGGAAAGGGGTCTTTAAATAACTACACGTATATCTATGATATAATTATATTTGCATTATTTTCATTATTTTCAAATGCTCCCAGCAAACAAAAAAGGTGCCATATATCAGTTAGTTTGGTGCTTAAGCATAACATGTGTCATGCAGCCAGAAGACAAATTAAAAAAAATATATAAAATGAAAAGTGTCATAGTTACCATATTTGTAAATATTTAATTCAAGAACGGACTAAAACTAACTCACTAACTAATTAACTAATTAAGGAAGGAAACGTAGAATGTATAATACGACAGTTACATGGTATGGCATTAAAAAAAGATCAATATGGCCTTGGCATAATTATATATAACGAACTGTTCCTGTCAGAAAGTTTCTAAATATGAAAAACAGTAAAAACAACTGCTTTTAAAATTTCAGAAATATTTCTCCTTTTTTCCACTACATTAAACATCTTGAAAAGCTGACCCGTCGCCAAGAAGCTTTAGAATAAAGATGCAGCTTTCTGTCTCCCAGAATGTTTTCTTTCCGAACTCAAATATTGTTTGTTATTATATAAAAGAATTGGGAATAACAATAATAATTATCATTATCTAACTCATGTTTGACAACTGATCACTAATACAATGATTATAAGACTGTCTGTCCATGAGTAGGTGGGTAAAATCAAAATATTATTGAACCATGTGATGTGAAGACACATAGCTAGTTAGAAAATGCAGTTTATCAGTACGTGGTCCAATTAAATCTTAATGAATTTGAGTATTTTACTTTTTTGAACAATTAGAAATTATATTTATGATTCGATTACTAAATCTATGATTGGTACATGTTGCTTCAAATCTAAACTATGTAGGGTAAGACACAATTTCAATAATGTAAGAAAAATAGTAATTAAACTCTCAATAGTAATTAATTTCCATATACTATAATATACCTGCTATTATTATTAAACTTAATTTCTTTTTTTTACATGTTCGAAAGGAAGGAACCGTCCGACTACTTAGAACTTAGCCTAGCTATGTTATTTACTTGTCGTAACTTATTGAATTTTTGAAAAGTTTTCAGCAAAGAAGAAACCGAGTGAATTTATTTTCAGTAGAAAATCCTTTGATTTACTCTCTGCCTCGCTTGAATTACTCCATAGAAAGATTTTACAGAACACAGATATGGATGTGTTGTTTTAGCTTAATTTTGTGTGTGATCTTTTGGAGAAAATAAATCAGACTTTAGAAAAGATCCATGTCGATATTTCATGTTTGATATATTGGAGAATTTCGTCCTGTCTTTCATCTTTCTTTAATCCTATATGAGAGTTTATAGAATAAATGGCTTAGAGTAGAGACCATTCCATTGTTAATAACGGGACAAATAATCCTAATGTAAAAAGCGTAACTGCCAAAAGCACTCCCAGGAAAATGTCTTGAAAGAGATATACCTGGTGGAGCGTTACATTTTTGTACGTCAAAAGGTATGGTACACAAAATAGTCAAAACAATATTGAACTCAACAATATTTAAAGTTTTCCACTTTTTCTTGCATAAGAATTAAAATGATTATTGATACTAAAATCATTCTTAAAATTCTCCAATGATTAATTTCAAGTGTGATATATATAAATAATTTTAGGTCTCAATTGGGTTCAATATTCTTTCGTGCATCTTTATTTACTTAAAGAATGTTTCATTTTATCGAAATAGTTACATAAATTTTATTCATAAAGTATCAATATAACGAACTCTCCATGTAGCACAACATTGAAAAATTTGCGTGTTCATTCTCGCTTTGGCTTTTTTCTATCTCATTTTTAAGTGCATCATTGGACACCAACAGACGGCAGCTATAAATTCATGGCGACAACTCCTGAAGTGGAGACGGGAAGGATATCATCGGGGAAATTGATAGTGACACCAGCTCTTACTTTATTGCCGTCATCTATCGGAATTAACAGCAACATTGAGGAGTTTGGATGTTGCTACTTTTAGGTCATATCAGTTAGTACTCTACTCTGGTTAATAATATAAACCAATCAGTCTGATGCAAGGCCATTTAAACTTCTGATTGGATTACCAAAGTTAGTTTCGATTGTTATTATAAGTTAGATTTACCGTAACTAAGAGTTGTTTGAATATTAACATATCTATGCTGCCCAATTAAACGAAATCCATAAATGTCTAATTTCCTTTAATATGTTATAATGCTACATAAAGTTAATAGTATAGTAGTTAATCAATATAGCTAATGCTTTTATTTTGATGACCTAATATTCAAAATATAATATATTCACATTTCACTACTAAGCTCATCGTATAAAAGTCTTTCCACAAAACAATCTCCATTCATGGTCTCAGACTTGAGTCATCCGTCTAAAGTTTCTCCTGGAATATATTCGTCGGCTTACGCTTCGGTTGCTTTTGATAGGTCTTGCGCATCCTTTCTTCATATTCGTTATTTGGTGCTCTGATAGAAGACCTTGAAAAAGAATCCGAGACATTTTTCTTGAAACTTTCCGTTAGTGACATTTATAGACCGATGCAGTTCAAATTTATATCTCTGCCAAATGTGTAAAATGGCCATTACGCTGGATATTGGGAGTCGATAGATAGATCAAAGAAAATGAATCCAGAAGCATTTTGGTCTGCCATTGTCATTTTTATTACGAACATATAAGTGTTATGGTTATTTGCATTTTCCAATCACGCAACAACTATACATGCAGGGTGCAGCACATTTTGCCTGTCCCTGTAGAGTAGGAGAATCATGCAAGCTTCGAGCTGATGTTGAGAATTACAGTGAGAGTCTTTTGGCAAATGCATTCTCACTTCTCACGAGCAATAGCATAGGAAGTGTGGCAAAATGCATCCACATTTCAAAGAAATTCACCGACGGACTTAGGATTGCACTTCTCTATGCAGAATATTGTTCTCAAATTATATCCATTCGTTGCTGTTCAGATATCGTCTATACAGCGTGACCCAAAAGTAGATGGACAGCCTTTGGAGTAGATTTATGTATCAGTTATATAATTGCAATTATATAATATATCTGTGATTCAACTATGTTATTTGTGTTATATAATTACAATTATATAATGATATGTGTGTTTTTGCCTATATAGTGACTTGTGCAAAAATGTTTGTCGAAGCGTAATATGCAAACTTCACAGCTGTGTTATTCAAGCAGTAAAATATTTTGAGCACTTGCGTTGATCATTAACAATTAATTTCCATTAATATAATTGTCTTATTCCATATGATTGTATGAACTTACATATTCATGATCTCAGTTTTTTTATTGTCGACATACTTCTGGTTCTCCCTGTATATTGAGTTATAAATAATATTTGTATCTTCGAATTTAATTCATTTAATATATGTATATTGACTAAGTTCAAGACGCTCAAGTATTATATTTTTATATATATAAAACTATTTTTATATACAATTATTTTTATTTATTTTTTTATTTATTACCATTGCAGAAAGCGGAAGGTTATATTTTACACGGTATTTATTTATTTATTTATCATCTTGTTATTCACTTAACCGAAAAGGCATTCTACCAAATTTTTGGAACGATCCGGTAAAAGGTCAAGTTCAAGATCATTCATAATCTAAAAAGTATTTAACCATCTAGCACGGAACTTGGTGGGATGATTGGCAATATCCTAGAACCATTGGTTACGTTTTAGGAGCGATTGGTTCAAAGGTCAGGTCAAAGGTCAAGGTCATTTATAACTTAATAGCTCAAAAGTATTCAACCAAATTGCCTGAAATTTGTTTGGACGATTAGTCAATGTCCAGGAACCATCTGGTTCAGTTTTGGGAGCGATCTGGTCAAAGGTCAAGGTCAAGATCACTTCTAACTCAAAAAGAATTCATCTAAATTACATGAAACTTAGGGGACGATTGGTCATTATCCAGTTACTAGTTTATTATATCTTGGGAACGAACGTGTCAAATGCTGAGGTGATTTATAAGCGGGGACGAAGGTATGCGCTCTAACGAGTGCACGTAATTTAGTTTTATATATTTTGGTATTTGTTCTGTATTTTGTCTTGCATATTTTTTTTACTATTGAACTCCGTTATTCTTAACAGGAAGTACACTAGTTCTCTAATAATTGAATGGCAGTGAAAAAAACTTGGTCAAATTATTAATGTAGTGCATTATAGAGTCAGTACAATAATGAATGTATTTATTGCATTACAGTGTCAATATGATTACCAATGCAACACATTACTGTGCCAGTACCAAGTTCTGTGATATTAGAATGGAACTAAAACTTACTACCAGTTCACTGTGATTATCTTAATCACCTTAAGTGTTTTCTTCGATAAGTCTCAATTAAGTCACTTAGTTATGATGAAGAGCTTGTCACATCACTAAAAGAAATGGTCATGTAGACAAACGTGTCGCTATGGCTCTTTGGTTTGTGCTATGACAACACGTGTTTCGACGCATTAGTTACATAAAAATATGTATAAACGACGTTTTTCATGAAGAAGTTAAAATAGTCTGCTTATATTTTCATTATGTAGCTATAATTTGTATTTAAGTTAAGCATTTTTGAACTATATAAAAATGGTGCATTAATTATTTACGCGCAACTAGAGTAAGTAATAAGTTATCGGACACATCCATATTTCCGATGAGAAAAGAAAAATAAATAATGATTATACATTTTATTTATATGGTCGATAATATGCAACCGTCCGATAACTCAGAAGTCAACCTATGTGTGTCAATCGTGTTCAATGTTTTTATTCCCTTTCATTTTAAAATCACAATTGTAATTCACAAGCTCAAATAAGTGGAAGTAGTTTTTGAAATATATATCCTATAATGTAAAAGATTTTTCTCTTACTTCTCTTCCAAATGAACAGAAATTTTTCGGATGGACTGTTCAACTTATTCTCAAGATGATTGTACATCAATGTACATGCATTGGTTACTATGTAATTGTATATAATGTATTTCATTGATTAAAATGAGGAGCTGTTCTTGTGAATTGAAGCTTAGTAAACCTAAGTAATGCTTAATGTTACTTAGGTTTCTTGTGAATTGAAGCTTAGTAAACCTAAGTAATGCTTAATGTTACTTAGGTTTCAGTATAGGTCAATATTGGTCATGCAGTGTTTGTACATATGTGTAGCAAGCCAGCTACAGCTATACAATTGAAGATATAGATATAATAATTACAAAGATTGTTCTATACAAATATATGTTATTAATAATATTTTATTTCTATTTCAAGTTATAGATTGGACTATTGAATCTAAAATGATTTTGAAAACTCTCCTCTTCTTCTCCATGATTTCGGAAGTATTCCTAGCAATTCATCAAATTTCATGGAGTCAAGTATTGGTGGATAAATCTTCTGCAAATATCAAAACGACACTTCAAGTCTCCGCTGTTGAAGCTGCCATCACTTGCGCTAAAACAGACGACTGTAATCTGGTCTGCGCGGTGGAAGAGGGTTATGGTTTGTCCCAACAAAAAGTTAGTGCTGAATATTTCGAGAGATCTGTTGGAACCCAGTACACATGTTGGACAAAAATGCAACGTGAGTGAAATATTCTCTTCATGGAATTCACAGTTCACCAAAAAAAAAAAAAAAATAATGCAACTGTATGTGATTTATAATGACTGAAAATGTATAAAAATAATGCTTAATGTATACAGGTATTTTTTAGAATTGAGGAACCGTTTTACGTCTCAAATAAATCATTCAAGATCGATATTTTATTCTATAAATCGTACACCATCTTGTCACAATCTTCCTATTTTTGACTTCTGAATTACCAAAAAGATCAATATTAGGTATTTTATATTAAAACTAATAAAAGATTTAAAATTTGCAACTTGAATTGCTTATTGACTGGAATATATTAAGCCAATTTATTATTTTTCAGTGCTTCACACCCCCGAGAAACTGGTTGCGGATGGCCTGTCCTACCACGTACAAATTCGTAGCGACAAAATGACAGGAGGCCAATGTGTGAACTTTTGCAGGAGAATTCCAGGTTACCGATCAGCAATCATAAGAACAAATCAACAGTTCAATGCACTGGCAACCAAGTACTACATTTCAGGTAACTATAGCTTTAATATAATCACTAGTGTATTACCCGTCAAAAATGACGAAGTATTTAATTTTTCCTGAATTTTTGGCTTCTATTAATTTTGGGGTATTTTCTCTATTTTCTTCATGTTTTTTGGATTTTTAAGTTTTTCTGGATATTTTTTTTTAGAATATTTTTTGTTTCTTGATTTTTCAAATATTTTTCAGATTTACCAGATTTTCTGAAATTGCGTTTTTTTACCAGATTTTGATATCTGGTTAAAATTTTATATCCGAACTTTTCAGTTTTCCGGATATTTTATTTTTCCGAATATTTTATTTTCAGATCTTCGAAATCGACCAACCACTTCGAAATATAAGAAAAAAAAATCTGTAAATATGATACCAATGATATTTACAGAGGTATTTAAACATAAATTTATTTATTACATAAATTACTAATTAAATAATTAATTACTAATTAGTAATTAATTTATTGCATAAATGTATTAATTATTACATATTATTATTAATTTTACAAAGTAATTTTTTATTTTATTTATTTATAAAGTTGGTTGAGACAGGCTTATAAATGCTTGGAAACTAAATAAAATGGTAATTTATGAATAACTTTTCTAAATACTCTGTGAACTTGGTATCATACATGCAGATTTATTTTAATTTTTGAAATGGTTGGTACTTGGTCAATTTAAAATATTCCGAATAATTTTTTTTCGAATTTTTCAGATTTTTATTCTTAGATTTTTGGTTCAATATATTAATCATGGAAAAATATCGTATCTAAGCGTGACATTTTTCGTGCAACCATCTAACAGAGAAATGTACAATGTACGTGGATCAGTATATATACGGTGATTTTTGTGTAGTGCAATGGAGTGTTTATTAGAAAATAGTTCTTAGAAAATATGTATCTACATGCAATTTGCTAAGTTACCTGTTATAGGATAGTTCAACATACTCGATAGCATGAAAAATAATTATTATTTCTAATTATTATGAGAAATAATAATTATTTTAGATGATACCTGTATGCCACTTAAAATAACAAATTAAATAATAATTATTCTATATTTTATCTCTATATTTTTGGAAAAAAAATCTCACGTGTTTGTTTATGTAAGCTCACAAATTAACATTATATTATCAAAGAAATGAAAAAAAAAGTGTGATATCCTATATTTATTTCTATAGAAGATATCATGACATCGTTTTGAAAGTCTCGTTATTAGGATACCATACAACTTTTTTACGCCCATAAATAAGACTATGTAACCATTCACCATTAAATATTGTGATCATTTATATGAAGAACCTGTTTGCTGACCGAAGATGTTTAAAAATAATTTGAATTCAATGAAATTTCATATTTTATTCTTTTTTTTATTTCCCTTTCGTATCCTGTTAACTGTAAAGATTTTATATAGTTTTATAACGTAGAAATAAAAAAAAATCATTTGTTTAGAATTGAGGAATGAGTGTCTTTAATTATTAGCTATTCATTAAATATTAAATTTAATACATAATCTAATTTAGAGTTATTTTATCATTTATCGGTCAATTTATGATTTAAAAGTTTTTCTACCTATGTGCCTATTCTGATTGATCTCACCCATGTTTCAGACTTGTGCTACATTGGTCTGGTGAGGAAAATAAAGAATGGAGAATTTGTAGAAGAAGAGTACGAATGGCATGATGGCACACCTTACGAATTAGACACACCTGTATATTCTAACAGTAACTCAAAATATTTCTTACTGAAGTCAAACCATATTGATGACTGGGGTGGACAGGCAAACTGTATGTGCCAGGGTAATCCTAACTATGTCACATGGTAGACAGTGTAAAAGAAACAAGAAGTACATTATTATAGTGTATATGAATGACACTGCATAACTGAAAAAAAGTAAATAATAACTACTATAAAACAGCGAACATCAAAAGGTTCAACTGTCAATCTAAACATCCACGGCATGGTAAAAAAATAACAAACACCCGATAGTTTCTCAATAAAAATGTAGACAATAGTGAGTTAGAAAACAGCAAGAACACTATATCCAACCGATCTCACACATTACCTTAAATCATGTATCCATTACTCTCATCAATGACTAAATGAACGATTCATTGGAGCACAATCTAAGAATAACAAGAATTGATTTATATTAAAGAAAATTAAACTTCCTCATTTCCCTTGTGTGAAGATGTAAAGAATTAGTAATTCTACTAACACTACTTTTTCCCTTAGTAACCATGCAATTAATCCTTCTTACATGGGATACATCTCCCGATGTGAAAAAAAACTCTAACAAAAGGTAAACTTAATGTAGATATATCATACAGTGTGGCAAAGATCAATGCCGAGTATATATGCGAATTAATCATTGGATGCTTTAATTTAAAACTTCAAGAAACAACTGGAAGTAGTAGTTCAAAATATTATAATATTTGAAATGCGATCCAAAAGCTGAATATACGTACATAATAAGTTATAATTTTTTGTGGATGGAAGAGAGTATATAATCTGCTAGATTAATAATGTAAGACTACAAATGAGTTTACATGGAGAGACCACTTGAATAAAATTACTCGGGGAATTGAGTTCAGAGGTAGAACATGGAGATATATTTCATTGAAAAATTTAATCCTGAACTCAACAGTATATATAAAAATTACGAACTACTCAAAAAAGTACATATAGGTAGGAATTGAAATTGTGTTGCTAGATAAACGCACCTATTCTATCTCACTTTAACTTTGGTCTTAGCAATATTGCTGCACTCTATTAATTGTTAGTATTAATGTATATCTGAGTGTTTTTCGTAGTGTTTCTCAATGAGAATATATATATATTTTTGTTTATTTGTGGTCGTTTTCAGGAAATTTCTATTTTATAACTTTAATCCATTTAATAGTTCTTTAGAATCTGAATATACTATAGGGTCAGTTCCGAGTTATCGGAAAGTTCCACATTTTCGATCATATTTATAATAAACTTTTTTAATATAATTGAAATATGTAGAACCATCCATTAAGTCGAAGCTCTCCCGATGATGAGGGAGTAATAACAGTGAATTTGTCTATTTTCTTCTTCAGTGAAAATTAAAAACTAAGAAAAAAAAAATGTCCGTACATTTCCAAATGCACTATAATCCAAATAGAAAATGCAGTATTTAATTATATATTTCAATCGGTTGGCAAATGAACAATAGGTATAGCTTTTAGATCTATTTTATAAGTGTAACTATACCACTAGAGTGATCATTAAACAAATATATACTTCATCGTAGTGTTTCGCATTTTAAATTTTAATAACACCCTTAATATATTTCCGATTTGAATTTGGTTGGTTAAAACAATCTAAAGACTTTAGAATTTCATTTATTATATATGTAATATATCTATGCTAAATGCCCAATAACTTGGACAATTTAGAGTAGTATTTGCTGAAGAAATGCTAGGTAAGATTTTGCATTTACAGGATTTCCTTCAGTTCCTAATATGTATTGTGATGAAGTACATTTCCATATACACGGTGGAGTATCACAATAATTGTTTTAACTGGTGCATAACTCTCACTGGGCAGCAAAAATACAACTTCTTTCACAGCGAATAACCGTTTGGGTGACCGTATGGTTTGAGAAAATTTATGTCCCATTTTTGATTGTTACAAATCGTAATGGTAATAATTATCTCGGTTCACGCAAGATTGACTGTTGCTGTGCTTTTTCGATTTTACCAGATTTGAAAAACTGTTCTTGGTAAATCCTTCCGCGGAAAATTCCACCGAGGTAAGGGCTACCACCGCTGTTAAGTTTCATCATTGAATATTCAACCTCATCGGTTGAAGAACTGTCAGACAGTGGCCGAATGCAAAGTTTCCAAACAGGTGGATGGGCTAAGATTCTGATGGCGAAATGAATATAAAGTGGTCACCAAGATCACCTGACCTGTTATTTCTTTCTATGGGGTTTTTATTGTCCAAGAGTGTGAAGTTTATCGAATTTAATCAAGGGATATCAGTTAGTTGAAGAACAGAATTAATTAAGCAATTACAGAAGTAATCTTGAAAATGTCGCATAACAATTAGGTTTTTATTCCAAGCCCATATCAATTTAATCGTCCAAAACAACGTCCGCCAAACTGAAATATAAATACCTTACAATATAAAATATGTAAGGTATTTTCTTAAATTAAAAAATACTAAAGTTTTTATTACCAACTGCAATCAAATGAAAACTATTATTATATTAAGGAAATAATGAAAATATTTATAATATGATTATTATATTATTCTGTAACAAATATATTTCTTATATTATTTAATAAGATTGAATTTTGAATACTATATGCAAAAGATTGAATTTTTTCAATATTTCAGCACAAAATAGCCTTACCATAATTTACTATTTTTAATACAGAAAGTTATTGTATTCTTATAAAATTTAAGTTTGAAAGTATCCTATTGTTCGACAGTTTTTATATTTAATGGATATTATAATTTGGAGAAAATTCATTCAACCGATAAAATTTCACTGTATTTACTTGATTTCTCAGTAAATATAATAAAACATTTTACCAATTAATGAAAGAACATGTATTTTCCTTTGATGTGTTTTCCCTTTGAGTCAGTAAAACATTCTAAATTATCCTATCCGATGATACTAATTTAATAGCTGCAAGGATTCTTTCCACGATGTTCAACCGTATTAAAATCTAATGAAGTGCTGCTTCAGCGATTCAAGTGAAGATTTCCTATCGCTATCAGTACCACTGTATTTGATCTCAACATTTAGATAATTTTATCATAATTGACTGTCATAGATTTCTAACGGAATTGTTTGCAGTTAAAATAGGTTGTTTTAGATTATAATGATATGCTGGATGAATAATTTTGTCTATTCATTAATAAAAATTATTTTCATGTTTTTTTATTTTCCAAGTCTTAAAGCAGCTTACATTAATGTACTTCTCAGTGCAACATGTGAGTAAAGTCTTGAAATGTCAAAGTACATTAACAGTCAAATAATAAATCATGCGATAATGAATTAATATTCACTCAATATGCCGATATTACATCTTCAAATACATATTCAATCATTTAAATAATAGGTAAATGGAATCATAAATCATGATATGAATTAGTTTCTTTTTATTAGTTAATTTCAGTTCATGTTTTCAGAGTGATACTCTCCATTTAAAGTAAGTTCCAATATCTACAGTAGGGTAAGTTACGAATTATCGGTCAGTTTCACATTTTCGGTCATATATAAGAAAGAAAAACATAATTATTATTATATTAGTTAAATTTGTATCCATGATGCCCTCAGATATACATGGATAAATATAAAAATTTATATATTATGAACGAAGATGTGAAACCTACCTATAATTCGTAACTTACCTTAATTTGGATATTGAATATTGATGTATGCATGACGATTATAATAATCACACTGTTTTCAGACTCTAAAAAATAAATGAAAAAAAGAGGTATATTGTTACACAAGAATAATACTTAATTCTGTGAGCATTTGAGATTAAACGGATATTGTTTTAATCTCTTGTTTGTTGTTCCTTGTACGAAGAATACTGTGATGGCAATATGTATTGTTTATTGAACATATCAGGTATACTCAAATTTCCTTCCATTCTTATGAAAGACATCATTTAATATTGAATGTTTAATTAAATTCGTGGTTGGTAGTAAATTTAATGGGTTTATTGTCAATGGGAGACATTTTATTATTCACTCTCAGATATTTAGAGACCTTGTATCCTGAACCTTAATTGTGAAGTTGTAGTGGAAAATAACACTTACATCTTGAAATCTGGAATTTTTACAACGATCTGGATGAGTACTTCATGAATATTTATAATTGTTAAACAAATTTTTATGTTTTGGTGTGTGTTTGGAGATATTAAATTTATATCTGTAAAAAAACGATTTCTTATATATAGATTTTTGTACAGATATTCATTTTACAGCATACATAATCGATTTAATTGTAATTGAGTATTTCGACTGCTTTTATTTGAATCTCTTTTTTTACACATTTCATCACGTAAAACTTTGTATTTCGGCTTACAGATATTTACGTCACATTCGTCTATGTCCAAATGCAATACCAACTGAAGAACAACTTTATGGTCAAACTAAACTTCAGACATTTGTGATTTCAGTATTGCAAACTTTGACACATTTTTCATCCATAAAACTAGCTATAAAAATGCACAACATGCTGCAAATTATACACCACGTGAATGCTGACCATCAAGAAAGTGAAGGTTACAAATTTGCTCTTGTGATGATATATTTGACAGGATTATTTGACAGTGGCCATAGCTTAGAGCAATTTGCTACAGCTCAGGATGATTTGGAACACAATGGCCTGCATCTTGGGCACCTCCATCACCTCCCTATAGTGCTGAGATTATATTCATATCCTATTCAGGTGTAAAGTCTGAACTGTAAGAGTAATGGTGTACAAAGATCAGTTGAAGTTATACACTAGAGTCAGAGAGGATATCAGCTTTAAATAAATGATTCTAATAACACAAAAACCTTCTTTTCTGTTTCTTTAAATAGACACAAGGAAGTAAAAGAGAGGCTAAATTCTTACACAAAATCCGTCGGGTTGTCGAATTTTATGGTCACGCCACTCGAATGCTCTTAAGATTCTTGTTTACGTTTCAGCTCAGAAGTGACTGAGTCATTTAACTCGTAACGATGCAAATGCATGCATTGAGATCCTAATCCCTGTAGATTTAGAAGATAAATTCATATATAGTTTGTTCGGAAATTTGTTCGGAATTATTGTACTATTGTTCGGAATTATTGTACCATTTCTTATACATACTACAAGTATATAAATCCTTCTATAATATTCTTCAATAATAAAATTGTATCTTTGAACTATAATGTAGTGATGCAACTAACTCTCATCTATCGAAACATATCATTTATTACTGAGACAAATATAAGCTTAATGCATGGACGCCCAAAACAAACTAATTAATAAATTCTAATCTGCCGAAATAATCATCTCGATTGCCTGATAATTTTAATGAGATTGGTGCCTTTGAGTCAGAAAGTTTTCTCTTCAACACAGCATGCCACTACTCTAATAACAGACTGACACAATTTAAAAAAGCAACTACCCTTTTCCAGGACCTTCAGTACACTTGGAATCTAATTAAGTAAACAGTAAAAGCCGAACTATCGTGGTGATTAATCACAGGTTTTTCTATTTTTATTCAAATACACTTCCAATCGAATAGTGTGTAGGATAAATGATTGCTGCTTTATCTGAGTCAGATTAAATCAGGATTTTCTTCGTGATGATCTCTTTGTATGATATCATAACATTAAAATAAATGGATATTAAATCATCAGTCAATCTTAAAATTCTAAATAAAGTCTCCATATCACATCATTCTCTGCAATCATCTCACATAATGAGAAATATTCTCATAGAAGTTAATAACAATATAGAAAATCTAATGACTATAATATATATTATTATTATAGTGAAATTTTAACAACAGACAATGAAGATTCTATATTGCATTTCCTACATTAAAAAGTGCTCGGTATAATATATTTTATCACTATTATAGCATTTAATTCTTATACAGTATAATATTTCACTGTAAGATCACAAACATATTCATAGCTTAAGCTGAATAATAGGTATCAAAACTAGTGCGGTTCTTATATAACCCATACAAAACTCGACACGAATTCCCAATAAAGTGAAATTAAGTATTATACAATTTAAATCTTGATATTCAATGCAAATGGTAATTATAATGGGGGGATAACTTCATACTAAAAATGAGATGGAATTATTTTATACACCTATGGCGCTAGAGATGGTATATCAGACTGGGTTCTATTAGCTTGAAAGTAAGAAGATAAACAATAACCTCTATGACCAAAGTTGTTCTCCTTTAAAGGAACATCACACGTCGTCGTATTTATTGTGCCGCACTAATTAGTTTGCTTCTTGAAATTTACTGGGACAAATGCATTCTTATGAATAAAACAACAAAGTCATGTTCAATAATTACCCCGAATACATTACATATTATATACACTTGTGGTAATTAATTAAATTAAGCGGATAAATAACTGTGTCGGCATTTTCTATCGGCCAAATATTCTTCGGCCAAAAGCTTTTCGTCTAAATGTCTGTTAGCCAAATGTATGTCAGCCAAAAGTCTATCAGCCAAATATCTGTCAGCCAAATGTCTGCTAGCCAAATGTCTGTCATCCAAATGTCTGTCAGCCAAATGACTGTCAGCCAAATGTCTGTCAGCCAAATGTATATCAGCCAAATGTCTACTAGCCAAATGTCTGTCAGCCAAATGTTTGTCAGCCAAATGTATGTCAGCCAAATGTCTGCTAGCCAAATGTCTGCTAGGTAAATGTCTGTGGGCCCAATGTTTTTCGGCTAGTTTATGTCCACTCAGGGATAATTCCATAAATATACGCAATGAGACGCTCATCGATCGAGTGTTATTCCGACCGAGAAAAATATTAATAATATAAAAACAGTAACAAATTTTTTTTTTAGTTTATAAGATATAAACGATACTTTCAATGATGGTTTAAAATTTCCGTATCTTTCGAAATCTGTTTAACAGAAAATTCTCTCGGATAATGAAAATAGATGTAATAAACAACGAAGAATTATTACACTATAATTATATACTGCGGAAGGCAATGTGTTTCATTAACTCATCTTATAAAACTTTTTAGCAAAATTCATTATCAGATCTTAATAAAATTAATGATTATCATTTTTCATATAAAGGCATCGTAATGTAGTAAATTGAAAAATAATGAGGTATAATTCCAACCTCATTCAAGAAGAGAATTTGATCGGTAGGTTCTAAATATATAAAAATGAGATATTTAGATTCATTATAATTGTAGGATAAGTTACGAATAATTGGACAGTTTCACATTTTCTGTAATGTTAGAAAAAAACATATAATTGAACATTTTAACTATAAATATAATTTTAGCGGCCCAGTTGCGAAATACGACTCCTTCCAATTGATGATACGGGTTCTTGTGTGTTTTTAATGATGGCTGTCACGAAACACGACTACTCATGTTATACGAAACGTAAGACCAACCTAACCTACCTTCAATTGAACAGCAACAAGCCTTTCTATGTTTATACCATTCAATTTAAGTAAAATTCAATGAGTACAATTTATTAAACCTTATAATACAATGAAATGTCATTTATTAAACTTTATAAATACAATTAGATATCCTTCATCAAATGTTTGAAGCAATCGCATAAATAAGTTGGCATAGTTTGCCGTAACTATGATTCAAAAATTTGTTATTATGTATTTATTCCAATTATTATTCAATTCAAATGATTTCATTACTAATACTTGAATGTAAATTAAGAGGAGACGGATTGTTTTGATATCGTCTCTGTATAGATCGAGGAGTCGGATCGAATTTTTGTATTTCAAATGAGTCGTATTTCAGGTATCATAACATCAATTAAAATATAGAGTTAATTAAAATATTAAATTATATAATTTTTCCTATATAATATATATGAACAGAAATGTGGAACTGTCCGCTAATTTGTATTTTTCCCTATATGAAGCCTAGATTTGGAGCATTTATAAGCTATTCACATTATTTATCTGTAGCTCCTAGAAGTATGATAAAATAAGAGTAACTGGGTTTTTACTTCATTACTTTTGAATAACAGGTATCGGTAAGACAGATACATATATGGATCCTTTAAAAAAAGACATTTCTCATCTCATTTCAAGTGTAATAATCTGCAATAGACTATAAATACATAGTCTGAAAATGCATTATAACATCTGACCCCTGAGTCTGTATTAAATTGTTTTACAAATAATATTTTTTTTGAAAATTTAGGTTATTTATATTTTTTTTTGAGTAATAAAATTTAGTTATTTTTTTGTTCCTGACTATGTAGATGATGACCATAAATTGTATATATCACATCATTGAGGAAATGTCTGAAAAAAAAACTCTGATATAACTTATTTTGTGAATAATTGCAACAGAGTGAAAAATGTACCTATAAGACCAAAGTTGAAGTGAGACAGCAAACGTTCGTACCACACTATATATACATATGCCGATTTATATGTCATTCGATGAAGGGCAACGTTGAAGTTTTATTTCTATAATGTATTCAATTAATAGATTTAGTTCAGATTTATTCATTAGAATTAAAGTATAAAAGTAGTGTTTTTAATCTATAGTATTTCACAACTAATCTGGTTATTAAAAAAAATATCATTATCACATATTAATTCTTCATGAAACTGGTATACTTATAGTGATATTATATGTACGTAGTGATATTATATGTATGTAGTGATATTCATTGTATGTAGTGATATTCCATGTGGTGAATGCATGTATTTATAATATGGTGAATATTTGGTAAGGGTATAGAAGTATAAAATGGATAACTCACCTCAGAGAGACGATTTGCAAAAGCACAAATGGAAGTTGCATCCCTAGGCGAAAACTCCTCAATTTCTTTGCCGTCATATTTGCTGAGGTAGAAACAGTAAGAACTAAGAGCTATTTGCTGTTCAAGTTATTAACTCACGTTGGATTAACAGTTTGTAAGCACTGATTAAATATTAATCTTAAGAAGATTAAGATTAGTTCAATAGACTTTTAATAACTACACAGTTTCAATTTGGCTATGAAAAATTGTTATATCTTATTATTTTTATATTATTATTTCATTTTTACCCTGTAATGGAAAACAGTTATTATCAAATTTTTATTAGATATCATTAGATAGAAAATAATTTCCTTATCCTTGAGAATTCAAAAAGAACATAGTAATACACTATTCAAACAAAACATCTGCTCAATTATAATTACTATCCCGTCATTTCTTCAAAAAAATAAGAAATACCAAAATGGTTCACTTAATTAATCAAAGTAAGAATTTGAATATTATGATGATGAGAAGTAATAAAATTATGCGAAAATTTTGTTAAGAAGAAAATTTTACAATTCTAAACTTTTATCCCCATTTAAATGAGATGAAAAATTCCTAAGCCTCTTTTGCAGTATCCAAACAGAGGGCTAAATAGTGGATGATGCGACTTCGGTGAGAAAATTTAAATTAACTTTTCTTTTACCTATAATAATTCGTGAAATTCTGTATTGTTGAATATGATACCGATCTTATCCGTAATCCCGATAAACTTATCTAAAGGTATCAATATATAATCGAACTGGAAGAGATGTCACGCACGACAAATATTCCTAATATTCTTCTTGGAGTTTTAGAAATCGTTGAATCCAAAGGAGATTCATCACAGATATGATTAAATAAGTGTCGTATAATCCCCACTTTATCTTCGATGGCCCCACCATTATTTTATTTATACATTAATTAATGAAAATATTAAAATATCAATTCTCTTGATTTTACAATTTGACTAAACCTCCTCATAGGTTTTATTACAAATAGAATTAACGATATAAGATAGTAAAATCATTTTTATTCTACGCACTTCAATAACTCCAATTAATTCCATGAGGGCAACTTGCGACCTTTAATGTTTTTTTTAATTAACTCTTTAATCAAATACGAGAAATATATAAATATAAAGATAATTTAGTTGAAACTGATACTTTCAATAATTTTAAGTAATATTATTTGACACAAACATTTTGCCATTTTTTTGTTAATTAATTAGTTTTTAACCAATCTATCTTAATGCTTGATCAGCACTACAAACATAAATATATTTGTTCTCATCTCAAATCTGATATTATAATTAAAATTTATGGTCTCATCACAATTCTTCATATGCTACAGTTTTCTAGAATTGAGTCTGGAGTTCATTTCAACAGCTTTTTATGTATGGTTAATTATTATGAACTTCAAACAATATATTCAACAGCTTAATTTAAAAATGTTCATATATCAATAAAAATAATTGATTATACTTTCATTGTAAGATCAAATTCTAATAATTATTTTCGCAATAAATAAAGAAAATATTTGACTATCATCCAATTAAGAGATGATTTATATTAGGGTACAGGAAATAAAAAGAAGTTCTCAATAAACCTTTGCTATACCGTAACTATCACTTTGCTATACCGTAACTATCACTTTGCTATACCGTAACTAACTATCACTTTGCTATACCATAACTATCACTTTGTGCACTGTCAATTAATCATTCTAAAAAATTAATCCAAATCTTCTAAACCTATATTTGAAATCAAATTATTGTTGCTTAAAATTTAATAAATATATAAATTACATAGTTCTTTTCCGTCTGATTTAAATGCATAATTAGGAAACCTGATTTCTATTGATACAAAATATCCTGATAATCCAATTTCTTATATCTAACCGAAAAGTTACGTACATAATCCTATTGAATTCATTTAAGTAATGACATACTACTCCTAAAGTTATTATTCCAAAAATAACAGTTATCAACAAGGCTGGTCTTTTAATTAAGTATCACTGTTACTTTGCCATGTATTTATAATAGGTATTCAGTTAACATAGTTCACTCATCAAAGTTAAATTTTCTATGTATGAATTTTGTTGTGGTGGCACAACTCGCGTCCAATTTCAGATAACAATATTTTATCACATGCAGGGACGCCCTTCGTTAATTGAATAACCCAAACAAACTATCGATAAATCAAATCCTTTTCTAATCTTTTGAAAGCTATTCGATGCTTTGCACAAATCTCTCGGCAGATTAGCCATATTCATCGGCACTATATACTCTTCCACACTGTTTGTCTTGGAAGATTATTATACTGTTCAATATGAAATGAGTTATGTCCCTAATCTTCATTCGCTCTTCCACGAATCTTTCTCTTTGGTTAAATTGATTATTAATGATCAACATTATGTTATTGTAATAATAAAATTGTTTGAATTAGGTAGATTGGTCATTTGTCATCCAGTCACAATCATGAAATCTTCAATGTTTGTTAAAATTCTGATCCAAATTAAGTGGATGAAATTCTGCAAGATGTTGTAGAGATATCATTCACACATTGGAAATCGAATATAAGCAGATAACCGTTTTCTGTGTTCAGTGACAAAATATTATTAGTGACATGGTATCGGAAGAGTAGAATGTATAGGTTATTAGTAACCGATAGCAAGTTAGAAGATATTTGTAACAATTACATTCTTCCGATGATCACTGCACGAATAAAAAAAAAACTAAAATATTTCTACGAACGCTACGTCCTCTCCTAATGATTTCAGTTCGCAATATTTCTCTACCATGAGAGATAGATAAGGAATTGAACCTTGAAGTGATGTCCCTTTTTAATCTTCTATAGCCTCACCATAAATGAAATAGGAAGTGACATTACAAATGTTTAGCATTATTTAAAACACATTCTTCTCTTAGAAGTTACAAATTTGTTTTTCACAGTATATTGCGATTACCATTTAGAAGACTCCAAGTGTATTTGCATTGCAGAACAGCCTCTTATCTTATTGGAACTGAGATAACCATAAATTTGGAGAGTCTCAACGGAAATAAATGTGTGTCTTTTATGTGCAGGACTTCACGTTTCAGTTTGCCATTAATTTCAATGATATGATTTGCTAACAATGACAAACTGTAGTAATCTCCTAAACAAATAGGACGTTGTTTGGGCTTAGTCAATATTTTAATGTTTAAATAATAATAGTTCCTAAATCGAATAACAATATAAATTCAAATGGTCAGACATGATTGACATGAATCATGATCAACATCAAAATATTTATGGGCTCGAACAATAGTTTATATTTTGGTTTGGCAATTTATATCGTGGGTATAGTAATGTTGTTTCCAAGTGAAAAAATTCCTTTCTTCAAGAATTATTATTAAACTCAATAACCTCCGATTAGGAATCATTAAATTTAATTACACTCTTCATGGTAATAGCTAACATTTGTGAAAATTAAATCTTGGTGATTAGTTGTATAGAAATGGATTAAAATGTCTAAATTTATATATTAGAACAAAATTAATTTTTCTTGCTTTTAATGAAGAAATAATGTCTTTAAAAAATTAATTTATTCACTTCTTGATCTATGACCTAAATTATATTCCTAAAATGACACCAATTGTAAGTTATTGAAGTAATTAAATGGGACTCTTTAAATCTATAATTAGAATAGATTATGAAACAGACGGTTAAATTCAAGGTTAATTTGCTGTTTTGTTTCACCAGAAAGACATCAATGCAAGGCAGTTGCGTAGTTGAATTTAGTGCGACGTTAATTTGTGTTCCAAATCTGACCGACCTTCAATTACAACTTTCCTCCTAAAATTACTTTTCAAATTGGCCTCCTGCTAAGATATTTGATGATAATAAACAATTTATGCATCACGAATGCATACATAACTTAATTAAATTAATTTCTACACAAAGTAAAAGAGATGATCCAAAATTTGTGATCTTGATCTTCCGAGGCCCCAACATAAATCTTTCTCTTATGAATGATTTAAAAACATCAATATAATTATATCTTTTTTAACACCAATTCACTCGGTATGAACTCGATTGTTAAAAGTATCAAAATATAATTATCTTCATAATGTTCAAAGGTAATTTAATTTAGGATAGAATTACAGTTAATCTGACTTTATGTGAATATAACACAAGATTGGAGTCACCGTTTTCTCTCTCTAAAGATCTATAGCTCAATCGAATTATCCAGGCGAACAGTAGACTAACTTTATAACTCAATTGACTCTGAATGAACGTAAAAATAAATTCCACTCAGAAATCAACCTGACGCATTGGGGGATTAAAACATACCCAGTGAGGAATCTATGGCGCTCTGGTGAGAAATTTATGGCGAAGATTAGATGGTGTCCCATCTTAATCTTCAATGGGCCCAACATAAATTTATCTCTTGTCGACTAGAGAGCAAGCAGGACTTTAGGAGAGTTCGTAGGTATTGGATGGTTCCTCATTTTCGATCAAAGGAGAGGAAAGAATATGATAGTTATTATCTAACTTCTTTTTATATATTATATACTTTCCTATATGATCGTAAATTTAAAACTGCCCGTTAACTCGGAGCTTACCCTGATTGATTTTTTTTTTGCAATAATCTTATTGTATTTGAATATCAAGACCTAATTAACTCATAATGGTTTTTAATTCATACGCTTATGCACACAAACATCAAGAGAATATTATAATCTATTAAATAATTATGCACAAAGTTTAAAGGCTTAATGCTTAATAAAAAAATTTAATTTGTCGTAATTCGGGATTCTAATTTCGATTGGAAATTTCAAAAGTACAGAATTAAGACGAACAAATAAGCAAAAGATGATTGGCAGAGATTCAGCCTTCTTTAATTGAATGTTCTTTGAAAATCGATTGGATTATCATTAACCAGTCAACTGAAGCCTCATTTCAATGAATAAAAAGGATATCATAAATTTTAATGTCCTATACTCATTGCAAGTTTTTTCCCGGTCATCAAACTCATGCTTTAACGATCAAAAGAATAACACTTTTAACTCTTTACTAATATTCATGAGAAACTCTACTTGCTGAGTATATTCTGTGTATTACCTTCGCAAAATAGAGGATGGTTATGTTCTAGTTGTACTCTTGGTATTTTGAGCATAACTCGGTATAACTCAAAACCAGTCGGGTCAAAAGTAAGGTCATTCATAACTAAAAAAGAATTCAACAAAATTGCCTACAATTTAATGGAACGTTTGATTAGATTTTAGAAGCAGTCTGGTAGAAGGTCAAGGTCAGGAAAAGGTCAAAATGAACAAAAAGCTGTGACAATATGCCGTTCTAGGTACATTCACAGAATGTGGTAGATTACATTTTTGGTGGCATCTATTTATTTACCGTATTGTTATTCGCATAACTTAAAAAGTCTTCAACCAAATTGGCTGAAATTTGGTGAAACGATTGGTCAATGTCCAGGAACTATCTGGTAGAATTTTAGGATCAAACAGGTCAATGGTCAAGATCGATCATTTATGTATAACTCAATAACTCAAAAAGTATTGAACCATATTACATGTGGTGAGATTGGTAATTCTCCAGGAACAAGTTTATTAGGTTATGTGAGAAAAAGGGTCAAAGGTTGAGGTCAAGGTCATTCATAATTCAACTATTATTGGATAGTCAAGGTCATTAAGCGACAGCGATGGTATATATGAGCGCTCTCCCGAGAGTACGTAATCTATAGTTTTATATGCGACAAGTCAATACGAATTGAATCGAAATACTGAAACATTATTTATTCATTATATTGAACCTAATTTAATTTATCTAGCTCCTATAATTCCCTTGCTACTTCAGTTCATATTAACTGAATTGAAGATTCGAACACAAACAACTAATGGAACATCAAACGCTCTCTTGTGCAGCGCCTTTAAATCATAAAGAAAAACATTCGAGGATGTGAATTAAAATATGAATTAATTTATTTACATGTTCGAAAATGGGAATTTGTCCGATAACTTAGAACCTATTCTAACGAGTAATTCATAGCCAATTACAATCCATGACAGTTTTGGCTACTATATCACCTGCTACTTCTAATCTCAGATTTTAATAGATTGACGGACTGTACCAATTTGTTTTTAGATTAGAGTTATTATTTAGACAATGATTCGTCGAACATATTGCAAATGTCAGGTGATGGCTGCTGCATGAGACAAACTGAATTTATGGCTACATTTTGGCACAATCTAATATTTTCAAAATCCAAAACATTTCGATCAATTTCCAGAAAAGGTGGAATTGCAATCAAACTAATGTTCGGTATAAGAGAAGGTGTCGATTTAAGGTAGGCTTGGCTTCATCACTAGGAAAGTGCTATTAAATATCCTCATTTCATTTACAAATATTGGAGAATTAGAATCCACGGTACTTCAGTTGATGAATATATTCGATAATCTATCGCAAAGATTATTTACTATACACCATAATTTAGAGATATTTCTTTAGAAGTTGCCCCAATATATAAATATTTTCCATTGGAATATGCCTCATCAGTCTTTAAAATTATTCCAACCTAACTGAAATAGCAAAAATCCAATAACTGTAAATAGACATTTTTTCACCAATATATCACGAAGTCAATTAAGTTACGTTGTTCCAGTAAGTCCAAGAAACATCTTAGGTAGCGACGGTTATGGCTCCAAACTTGAAATCACTTTAGAAAACTTTTCCATCTAATAGAATAGTTTGCAAATTAGCCTAAACACTTGAACATGAAGATTGCAACTAGAAACTGAAGAGCTCCGTAACAAGTAAACTGTTATGGAAGGAAGAAAATAGAACTTTATTGGGTCATCTTGTTATTCCATAGTATTAATTTTAATATAATTTATGATATTAATTGCTAGATGAAAAACTTATATTACAATTTCGCCAGAGTAATTATTATCCAATACTAATGACCGAAAACCTTCAAGATATTCACTTTTATAGAGATAATTATGCAAAAATGTATATTTGTATTTCATTTTCACTACAGTAGCAGTTGTTGAATTTATATTAAATTCAAAACAAGTACTTTTTATTAATAGATTTAAACTGATTTAGCCAAAAAATGTGTTTTTATCTTTCATAAAAAGCAAAAATATAAATTAGATATTTTAATTGTTAATATTATTGTGCTAAGTAGCCATGACACTTCCACAAATTTTTCATAGTATAGTATAGAAGACAATACTATAGTATGTTATAGTTAAGTATATAAGTTTACTTATAGTACACATATAGTATAGTTATATAGTATACTATTAGTATAGTATAGAAGATTATCCATACAGTATAATTCATATTGAATTTATTAATAATAGCCTTTAGAGAACAATAATATTTACATAGCTTATAAAACACGTATCTTGAAAACCGAGTCAAAGACTTTCCCATAATACTGTCTGTTGGTCTGTTAGTTGGTAGCAAGAAATATATCACACTTTATTATTTTCAATTCCATTACCAAAATAATTGTCCGGATGGCAAAAATCCGAAAACAGGAAAATCCAGTTAACAGAAAGAAATCTGGATTACAAGATATTCGGAATAAAAAAAATCAGATAATAAAGAAATTCCGAGACACGAAAAATCAGGGATCCAATAGAATCTGGATTAAAAAAAATTCGAATTTACAATATATAATTATTTAAATTGTTTATAGTTTGTAAATGCTTTTCTCATCGTGGAACCAAACTCATCGGAGTCATTCTTATATCTAATAAGTTCTTGCACTGCTGCTAACTTTTCCTCCGATAACTTAGATAACTCTTCGATTTTTTATCGGTAAAACCTTATATCTCACAGGGAGCAGCCTAAAATTCATTATTAGTCTGCCAGAATAAGTTTTATAGTTGGTGACTATAGAGACAATATTAATGAATATTTGTTATCTTTAGAAACCTAGTAAAGCATCTGACACCATTTGTTAAAAGTTCAAGTCCAAATGACCAGAGAGGCAATAAGTTTCCTAAAGCTCTTCCAAAGTTTTTAACGAATACATTAGTTCGTACCATTAAACACAAACACATGAGACACTAAATCCTTCCTGGATCTAGAAATGGAATAACAATTACTCTCTCAAGCGAAAACATTCCCAAAGAAGATAAACTATGACAATGTTTGTAAATTGTTTCCCCTGATCACAATATCATGTCATTTCAATAATTGTCCTGGAGTTATTATAAAAGTGGAAGGATTTTCTCCTTTTGATTCAAGATGAGACCTAAGGGAGTCTTTAAAGAACCTCTATTGCCAATCTGTAGAAAAATGTGAGCAGAAAAATGTAGAATATAATGCTACATTAGGACTGATCACGTGAAATCATTTCTATTTTAAATACGGTTCAAATTATAGGTTTAATTTTCATGTGTGAATTTTAACCTTAGTGTGTCATATTTTACCAGATGCATGCAGTAAAATATGCATACAGTAGAAAATGGATATGCATGCAGATGCATACAGTAGTACATCACAATAGAAAAACTAAGAATAATATAACAAAATTCACTATATTGATGTCTTACAATTATTTATGTAAGAGAAAAATTACGTAATAACTGTGATGGGTATTATCCTATACTTATGGCATTTATTAATTCTATATAAAATAACCCTTTATTTTTTACTAAATAACCACCAATTAATTAAAGTCAAGTAATTGTATTTATTTTAGTATTATGTATCATGATTTCAGTAATAAAATCAACTGAATGCTTACGAGCTAGACTCTGTAATTATCATTTTAATTAAACCAGATTTTTAATTCACAATATAAACAGAACACAGCATATGTAATGTCATCAGAGAGCTTATACTCTTTTCTCAAAAGATATGGAACTAATTACAACCTACAATGTTTGTTTGAAGTCAAAGTAATTATCTTGAACCATTCATTTCATTTAATTACCTTCATTCCGTGAATTCATTAAATTGAATACCATAATTTCTAGAACATATTATTAATTATTAAACTTAATAATGCTCTATTAAATTCACAATAAAATAAGACAAGATGAAAAAATATTACAATATCACTGTTTCTTATCCTGTCATTTATATTGTTGCTTAACATTGATAATCAATATAAGATAACTATTTCTTTTATCTGTATTAACATCACTTTGCAAGTATAATCTCAACACCGAGTAAAATCTATAAAGGTTCACTATCCACTTCTCCTTCAAGATCCACTTTCATTCAAGATATGTTCTATTATTTCTCTCCAGTACATATGCAATGCAATCACTTCTTTTTTCTTTCTTTTTCAGCAGCTTCAAGCGACACTCTACGTCTGATCGAAGTGAAACCTCGGATAGAAATGAGTCTTCGAACCGTTAGAATTCCCAGCCGCTCTAACGATTCGAATGGGTAATAATGGGCTACCAAAGAGGATCTTGAAAGTTTTGCTTATTTGGGTGCATGGAAATTTGTATTTTATAAGCAAAAATAGTAATAAAAATACAGGCAAAAAGTATTTATACCTGGGATATTAAAGGGAATATCTAAGAAATATATCTTTCTTGCCTGCGATATATCCTTCAGAATAAATGCTTTTGCCTGGAAACTGGTTTCTTCCATATTCAATATATTTACAAATATTCTCTGAAATACAAGGTGGTAGCAATAAGGGCATGGCAAACTATGTTGGCGTCGAAAATATTAATGTTAATTTATATTATATTGAAACGGGTTCTTCTTACTTTTATTCATATATACATATGTCATACAGATTGCCGTAAATAAAGTTAGAATATTTTACGAACATTTAAAATTATAAACTCTATCTACATCAATGAAATCAGGTTCTGGAATGAAGTCCCAGGAAATACCCAGAGCAAAAATGCCAACTCAAAAAAGTAAAACACAAGGAAAATTGCTCACAAAGAAGAATGGCCATAAGGAAAAATAATAACAAGATATAAGACCCACAGCTAGGTATAAAAGCCATAACTGCAAAATATTTATCAATATATTGAAATGAAACCATATTGTAGCTTGCTCTATCCGCTATTTTGTTGTACTGCAACTTTCATGATTGTACTGTTCAATAAATAAGTTCAATAAAGAGAGTTTACTTCACTTTAGACGAGGAGCCCACAAGGAAAAAGCCCACAATAAAAGTATAACTTAAATCATATGATTTGTTACAGATATATGTATATCGTGGGGGAGGAGGACAACCTCCCTCCCAGTGCAACTCATCTATATTCAATTCTGATTAATAGTGTCATGAGTAAAGAAATAGCCTGTCTAGAGAACATATTGAATTTAGTCTGTTATTTAATGGCTATCAGTTTCCTATGGATCCCTATATATTCATTCATTATAGAGGAGTTCTACCAGTGGAAATCCTTTATAATGAAGTTCTGTATGGTGAACCATCTCGATTTTTAGAGTCCTGAAAAAATGAGTTCCCTGTATAATTATTTTAATTGCCAGTTTTCCATAAAAACGCCATTTTTCAATGAATTTCACTCTATAATGAAGTAAACTCTCTATAATGAACTTGTTGAAGTTTATTTTAAAGGAATTCTACTGTTCAAACATGAAGGGCGCAGTACAAAAAACTAGCGGATACAATAATCTACATTATGGTTTCATAACAAAACATTAAATAAATATTATGCAGTTGTGGGTTTTTTCCTAGTGTGTTTTTACATACCTTTAGATATTTACCTTGTGAGTAATTTTCCTTGTGGGCCCTTTTTCATGTGGTCATTTATGCTGTTGTCTTTTTACTTTATGGCATCTTTTCGTCACCATAAAATAAATACCTTAAACAAAATCAATATTATGACCTTTTGAATTTTTTATATACAATAATTTATTTGATTTCAAGCCGAATTAATAGTACTTACTATAATAATATAGAGAAAATAATTAATTCCTCCGGTCTTGCTCAGACTGGAGTAAAATCTAATTTTATTCTTAGTGCCCTCAAGTCAAATCGACCATTTCAATTCAATAAAGTTTGCAGTCGAGAAGATGAGAAAATAATGGGAACAGATGGTGGTTTCAGTAAGTCAGTATATTGTGCATAACTGCTTATAACCTTAGATGGAAAGATCGTTAATTATTTCATTGTTTTGTTAATTTAATATGAAAAGTGATTAATATTTGGAATTTTTAGTTTTGATAAGAAATATAAAATAGCTAATTAAAGAAATTATTAATCAAACAATTATAAAAATGTAAAGTAACCAATATAATTGTTATCATGTAGTTATGTGAAAAGACTTATTTCTTTACATTTAGCATGCAAGCTCATATTATTCAGAGCTCCTAGATTTATTTTTCAATTATTCTGTTTACATATACACAGCAAGGTGAACATTAATATTGGCCAGTTTTAAAACCCTTATTATACATAGAATTTATTGATTAAAATAGAAATATAATATACCATATGAAAGCTACTTTACTTTTTGAAAATTTCAGACGCTAAATGGCCATGATGTATGCCTTGAGGTCTCCAGATGTAGTGGGGGTTGTTATTTCTTCTCAAATAAACCGCAACTAGAAATTAGGAACTGTTAGGTCGGAAGAACTGGGCGCACATTCAATAGCACCAAATTTTGAAAATAACTTAAAGGGAAATTTATTCCTCAGAGCAGCCACTGAAACTCGTGCTAATTAAATGACATGTGGCACAGTCTTGCTGAAAATAATAAAGACCAATTTCTTTTTCTTGTACTATATGAAAACAATCATTGATCATCTTTATATAACATTATGAATTTACACTGACGACAATTCTAGTCAGATCTTCGAAAAAATAGGGTCCAATAACTTCATACGTCGTAACTGCGCACCAAACAGTGTCTGATCCGTTCAGAATGAAGAGGTAAAGAATGGATATTTTAAGGGTTTCGACTTGTCCATTTTTTTAATTTTGTTTGTTAACAGTACCATTGAAGCAGAAGTGGGCTTCATCTTCCATTGTTTATTTCAATAAACTACGAATCAATTTGTCTTCTTTTGTCAAAATCTGAGGCATAAAACTTATAACAATTTTGGATCTTGCAGGTTTTTTTTTTCTTCAGAATTTTTCGAGCAGAATGATAGCTAATTTCCACTGGTCGTGCAATTCATCTAACTGATGAAATTCGAGTCATTTCAACAATACTTTTGATCACATCAACGTCTTGTACCATCTGTGCAGTTCTTAACCTTCCAGTTTGCTTTCGAGATGAAAGGTTGCCAGTTGTTTGGAAGATTTTACAGGAGCATTAGGTGTGTTGAATCTTATCTTTAATGCTCGTTCAGCAGCAGTAACACTTTTGGAGAGAAGAAACCGCTGTACTGCGAAGATTAGTTGTAGCGTCGAATATCCAGCCATGATGAAGTACGGTTTGAATTTACTGTTTTCATCGTGCATTTCAATAAATTTGTGTATTTTCAGAATTTGTGTATTTTCAGAAAACTACATTTCTTCCTCTCTTTCGATTGGTGTATGAAATGTTATGATTTGTTGTAGTCATATTGACTGTATTGCTGTTTTAAAGCTACCCTTTTTTTAATGCTCACTCTACTCTACTTATAGAAATAATAAAATTGTTATATATTGAATAAAATATTACAATTTAAGTTACAGTGTTAAGAGTAAGCTTAAAATATAGGTTTACATGTTAATTAAGAAGCAATTTTTTGTTTTGCGTTGTATTTATGGAAGCTTTTTCGAAGTTAATGATAAATTACAGGAAGCATAAGAGAAAAAAATCACATGTTGAAATAAGGCAACAGGATTACGTTCTCTATTCAGATCTTCCCTAAATTTTATTTTGAAACAAGAATAGATTGGCTAGTTCGCATTGTCTGCGGTATGGCATTCTAAAGATTATATAGGTCCAATAAATTAAATCTTTGACATTGAGTTGTTTAATACATATATACAATAGAGGGAATAGAACATTCCTAAATACTTTTCCATATCAGTTGTATATGTATATTATGTCTCGAGAATTGACATATCCGAGTAGAAACTTGAAATATATTTCTATTCATCAGATTTTGAGTGTTTAAGTTAAGTGGACGATTAATTAATAGCTAAACAATGGACAATGTAGATTTGTATCATTAATTGATATACAAAGAAATGCACGTTAGGGAAAATATAACTCATAAATTATGAAAGTGACTACTTGGCTTTAGTATTTGACAAACACACAATAAAATAGAAAAGGCCTCAGGTTGACAATTTGTCATTAAAACAAATGATTTAATGTTTGTTGGATATTTTTTATAACACTAACTGGTTATTTATCACTTGACGTAAATATAATACATCCATTAATTGTAGCGTAAATTTTATACCGTTAGGAAAGTGATATCTAACAATTACTAAGTATAATATTCTAAGGTAGCAATATGTTATATATATTTTAAAATTGTGTTAAATTGAGATTTTATATTGGTAAATATAATGACAAAGAATCTATAGAGATATGCATGGTGCGACAGATACATTTATCCATATTGAATTTCTTAGGTTTTCAAGTTATAATAATTTCTCCGAATTTAAATATTCATTGAAGTTTTATTAATTCATTAAGTATTTTAAGTACTTAATGAAAATATTGAGTAATTTTAAACGTAGATTGAAGTATTTCCTACTTGGGGCTTGGGCAAACTGATAATCTCTCTATTTTTGTTTTACTCCATGTATCATTTACAATATTTATTGTACCTTCTATTTATATATTATCTGTCTATAGCAGTTTTCCTTTTCGTTTTTGCTTGCCTCACATTCAATTCTTTACTATAGGAATAATTACATAAACCCCCTATAGTTTGTATAATGATTTTGTTTTACCTGAAAAGTTTCAGGCGAAACTTTCGTAGGGATTTGAATATTTTCTACTCAGTTTAAAGTTTATGTTACTATTGTGTCATTTTTTTTTTCAATAAAGAATATTATTTAAATGTGCGAGAGAGATTAGTACAATTTATTCAATTAGTAAATCAAATTAAAAACCATTTCGGTCATTTTAATGTTCTAAAACTCAGTTAAAAATATTTTAGAATCAGTTAGATATGTTCATTCTCAGACTATTGAAATATTTATTTTCTTGCGTTGAAAACATATATCAACTGTTTGTAAAGACAGTTGAGGTTTAAGATATAATATTTAAAGATAATTTAAATAATATATCCCCCAAGATGTTTTTTAGAACTCTTTAAAAAGTAACCGTAATTGGAAATTAAAAATAAATAAAATATATATAACAAAAATATATTTTATAACAATACATATTATGTTTATATATTTTTTCCATTTGTTTTTTTTAATGTAGTTTTATTTAGCAAATTTCCGATAGGATAAATTTTCAATTCCAAACAGCAACATCAACCTTACATTCTCTCAGTCGTTGTTTAACATTTTAGTTGCGTGCAGTGCCCGTTTCATTACGTACGGGCTTGACGTCACGTAATCTCTATACGCGAATAACAGAACAGGCTGGGCGGAGCTTTAGAATCAATAGAATTTTAGCATTAGAGACCATTTTTTAGCATTGGAGACCATATTTTAGTATTGGAGACCATACTGAACAGTGTAGTAGTGAAATACCCTTCGATAATTTTGATATTTTATACTCTACCTAATATAGCTCAGATTAAAAAAAAAATTTTTTTTAAACGATACATTCTCTAAACCTCCTGAATAGTTCATTTTCTCTACAAATTGTAGATATCTAATGTTTGAAGCTTTCATTTATTTTCTCAAATATTTCTTTTCAAATATTTCTTTCAATAAATTGTGTATGCCACTTTAAACTCAGATTACAGAATCCTTTCCGTCATGAATCGTAACTTTCATTTTATATATCAGGAACAAAATTAGAATATTTCTAGTTTTTTTTCCTTCACTTTAGAATGATGTACAGTTACTCTATACGAATTTTTAATTCAAAATTCATATAGAGTACTTGAAATTATATTAGATCTTCTTTTCTCATCTTTATTTGTGATAACTTATAAGCATTTCCTCATTAATATAATAAAATTGAAATCACATACATATTCATATCGAACGTAAAATTTATGCATAGAGTAACTTGAAACAAAAGAAAATCAGCTTTTTGTAAAAAATATGTACAAAAAAGAACTTATAAATGATATATTTAAATTGTATAAAAAGATTGAAATAAAACAAACTTAGCACTCATTAAATATATAAACAAATCATTCAGCATTTCTTGAAATAGTTACAGGTAGGGAAAAAATATTTGGACAGATTATAAATGAATGGTTAGTATTTAATTGGGCCTCATTTCGCATTAATTACTGATGTCAAACTATTCCTGCAGTTTTACAAGGCACTGGCAATATTTAACCAGAATTTTTTTTCTCATTCTTCCAAGGCAATTAGTGAAGGTTTGAGGGTCCTGCTGTTTAATCTATTTCTTCAAAATTCTCCAACACTTTTTTTTCAGATTTCAAGTACCATGCAATTGTCTGTGCCATTCATTGAATCCCCTTTTCTTCACAGACTGTTGCAAGTTGTTGTCCAAAGTATCCCATTATTTGTCTCCCTTAATTCTACTATTGATTATTTCTAATGCTCCTATCTCCTGTGAAGAAAATGAACCACTGAACATAAAGTTCCTCCAACCTGCTTCTATGTCAGATTCAAAACCGTCGGCGCATCAGACATGACTTGAAATTCCTGCTTTTGGACTAATCTGACTATAATATATTATCAAAGAAGACATCAATCCTCATTTACAGCATTCGGAGAAAGTCCCCGCCCAAACTTTTATATTTAAATTACTTATAGCTTTTTTGAATCCAGTCACAGAGTGATAGTGGTAGGTGACTTTGTTCATGGAATCACTTTCCTTTGTGACTGTTTCTTCTAGTCCCTTGTACTTTATTTATTTTTACATCAGCGATATGACCTTTAGTTCCCACACCGACGTTAAACGCATACTAAAATTAATCATGATACTGATTATTATTGAAACTATCTTAGATTATAAATCAAAAGTCCATCCAATTATATATTGTGAAAATAACCCACGTTGTGAAAATCTATTATTTCAGATATTTCCAAAAATGTTTTTAACGTTATGGTAAAAATTTATCTACGGGATGTTAAAAAATTATCGAATGAAAATAATATACTGAATGGATGCAAACTTCATCATATACTATTGTAAATTTAAAATAATTTGTTATTATACATACATAATTGAGAGCTACTCGGATTCACTCACTATCGTGATACACTTGATACTGACATCTCAAGAAAGCACGGGTCTCACTTAAGCATAATAAACTGGCCGGGTCACATTATGATATTAATATATAAAAAAAACTAACTAAAAAAATATTTAGTTAAATGAGTAAATATTATTGACAATACGCACTTGATAGCTATAAACCCACTGAATTCTTAAAAAATGAACAACGGGTACTGTACTATAGTTTGTACAGGGTGGGCTACAAATATTTTACCACTTTTAAATATTTTATCTCTCAATAACCAGAAGACGTAGGATTCTAAGTTTAGTCTTATAATCACCGCGACAATTCATGTAATTTTAACTGTTAAAATAATATTATTATATGTTGAATTAGTTTTGAAAAGTCTCAGAAAATATGAGTGACTTTATGTCAGTCATATTTGGTTATGAAAAATATACAGTATCTTTTTGTGGTTAAATAATAAGTTAGAAACCTATTTTATCTAATATTTTTTTCTATTTATGATATTTGCAAATATGTCCTTTTGTTTTATATATTATTTACTGCTTTTTATTGAATAATATAATAATAATATAATACATAATAAGAATTATCCTCCGCTCAATAACTAAAAAATCATTCATATTTTTAATATTTTGATGCCTGTTTGAAAACTACTAACCAGATTTAAGTATTATTTACGTACGTGAACACTTATAAAAGTACGTGAATTAACGATGCAAATGAGACTAAGGTTAGGTTTATATTATATACGGCTTCTTATTGGTGAGAAATAAAATATTTAAAAGTGTTATAATTTATGTGGCCCACCCTGTATAACAGGGTTTCCCAACCTGAGGTACGTACGTGTACCCCTGGGAGTATATTTGCTTATCTCAGGGGGTACATTTGAGGTTTCAGTAAAAAAATATTAACATCATAATTATTTCAAAGTAACATTCATATCAATATAAATATGTAAATCTTCACTGAATATTTGTTTTAAAAGTCATAATTTGTGCACTGCTAAACACCTAATTATGGTCAGACATGGTTTAATATTTAGAAAAAGAGTCGATATTGTGGTCGGCAACCTTTTTATTGTTAGACAATATTCTCGGACCTGGTGGGATGAGTGGAGCTAATAGTACATATTATAGTTAGGCCAAAACATCCGTTAGCTTTTACTTAGCTACTGCTTTCTTATGATAATACATATAACGAGCTTAATATATATACAATCTTGTATCCAAATATTTCTTTCAAAATAACAATCGGGTACTCAGATATAGAAAAGAATGGTTAGGTACGCCTGTGGATTGCACAGGAGTGAAATCTTGAGGTGCAGATTGTACAGGAGTGAAATCTTGAGGTGCAGATTGTACAGGAGTGAAATCTTGAGGTGCAGATTGTACAGGAGTGAAATCTTGAGATACGTATTGTACAGGAGTTAAATCTTGAGGTGCAGATTGTACAGGAGTGAAATCTTGAGGTGCAGATTGTACAGGAGTGAAATCTTGAAATGCGGATTGTACAGGAGTGAAATCTTGAGGTGCAGATTGTACAGGAGTTAAATCTTGAGGTGCAGATTGTACAGGAGTGAAATCTTGAAATGCGGATTGTACAGGAGTGAAATCTTTAGGTGCAGATTGTACAGGAGTGAAATCTTGAGGTGCAGATTGTACAGGAGTGAAATCTTGAGGTGCAGATTGTACAGGAGTGAAATCTTGAGGTGCAGATTGTACAGGAGTGAAACCTTGAGGTGCGGATTGTACAGGAGTGAAATCTAGAGGTGTAGATTGTACAGGAGTTAAATCTTGAGGTGCAGATTGTACAGAAGTGAAATCTTGAGGTGCGGATTGTACAGGAGTGAAATCTAGAGGTGTAGATTGTACAGGAGTGAAATCTTGAGATGCAGATTGTACAGGAGTTAAATCTTGAGGTGCAGATTGTACAGAAGTGAAATCTTGAGGTGCGGATTGTACAGGAGTGAAATCTAGAGGTGTAGATTGTACAGAAGTGAAATCTTGAGATGCAGATTGTACAGGAGTGAAATCTTGAAGTGCAGATTGTACAAGAGTGAGATCTTGAGTTGCAGATTGTACAGGAGTGGAATCATTGAGGAGCGGTTGTAAAGAAAAGAAATCATCGAGGTGCGAATGGTACAGGAATGAACTTGGGGTGCTGATTCTACAGGTGTCCCATGAAGAAGCTAGCGGATGGTAAGGTGATACTTTCTCGCCCGAGTTCACAGACAGGACTCTAAAATCGTTTGATCAAAACCCCCTCGATTGCTATAATCGTTATCGATTATATAATCATTTTACAGGTATTTGCCTATTTGGCTTAGAAAATTTGAATTTGTCTACCAACTTGTAATTTCTATTTATGTGAAGTCAAACGCATTCATTAATTAATCATTGAATATTTTTCCGGGGTCCAGTACCAATTGTCCCGCGGACCGTTTCTGGCAGGGGTTGCCGACCACTGTAATATGAATAAAATTAAAATTATTAGAAAGAGTATTGCACTTGCTCTAGTTTGGAACACATATGCACCGTGACTTTTTATTTGGAGACGTAAACGAAATGTATCGTCATAATTCACAAGAGAATATTGAGCATTGTATGGAAATTTGTTATTTTACCTGGCATACATAATACCTATTTAAAAAAATGTAGGGGTACATAGTTAGGTATCAAAACGGTAAAAGGGTAGTACATAGTAAGAAAAAGGTTGGGAAACCCTGCTGTATAATGTAAAAGTATTCTTTTATAATTTTCTTTGATATGTATATTACCAAAATGCTGAAATATAAACATTTTTGTTCTGTCTAATACTTGTTTCACGTCACTGTATATACACATATAGAGCTATATATATGCACTATATAGTAATATCGAATTCAATTAATTTCTATTTCCTGTAGATTGGTAATCCTGCCTCTATTTATCTTAGAAATGGTTTAGAGCTTTATTCTTTCATTCAGACTATAACAACACGAATCTACACTCAATAATAACTACCAAAGCTCCAGCAGCACTGCAATAATATTGAACAGTAACTGTGTATTGAGAAAGAAAATACCGTTCTGCAACACATTTGATTAATTATTATTATAATGATAGCAACAAACACAGTGTTTTATATATCCAAATAAAAGAAAGGTTTATAATCTTCAATTACCGATAGATATCTTTATCTACAGGTATACGATATAGGACATAGGTTAAGTTTAGAATCATCGGATTGTTACTGATTTTCGATCATATAATAGATTAGTTGTATAATAGTTATCATTATATAAATTCTTACATGATCGAAAATATTGAACCGTCCGATAATTCCGAGCGTACCCTACATATCTGCAGAATACATAATCACAATCGTGTACTTCGGGTAGTATTGATGTGTTCACACTGGGCGTTAAAGGAGATGATACACAATAAAATATCTCAGGCTTTATTGTTTTCTTTCATTGCTAACAATTATTCTCTTCTATATCAATGAAAGTAATGTCTCTAGCTCTCATACTGTGTATGCCTCTTCAGTACAATATATAACACTTAAAGTTGCATGCTCTTATTTATGTAAGTAATATTCCTCTTGTAGAAACTATAATGTATATAAAGTGAATGGTATTGTAATTCAAGACCTAAGATATTTCCATAGCGATCATTACTTATTCTTAGTTGTACCAATATGTAAATTAATTTTATCTTATTTATTTGATCTTGATTCATTTGAGAAATTGAAGGCGATTTTTGGGATATTTACGAATCACTTAATTTTTCATATTTTTATTAAAATAAACTTAATCCGTCACACTGGTTTCTTCTTTTATGACAGTCACAGAAACGACAGTGGTGACGTTTTTGATTAAATTAAAATATCTAAACTATAGCACTCCTTATAACAGATTCTTAGAAACAGATAATTTTACATTGCATCGGAAATAAATTCAGGCATGAAAGGGTTAAAGGACAAACATTCACTACACATATTGCACAAATTTGTACTAGATTAAACGGAAAATGATTCACGCCCGGTCCACGAGCGGTTTTGCACCGCGTTTTCACAGCGTTTTTGACTCTGAGGAAATTATTGTTAAACCCATTTCAAATGTATCCATGTTACGCGACCCTTTTGCAGCGTTGAAAACGCTGCAAAAGCGCGCGTGTGACCCCACCTTTAGGTGTTTGAAAATTACGAAATATTTAGACACATATTAGAGCACGCAACATTCAATCATATCAAACTTTTAGTCATAACGTTTCGAGGAGTGATACATATTCACAATTTGACTCTTAAAATGAAATTGAAAATGGACGAAAAACTTATCTTTTAATTATTGGTGGATGCAAATAACTTTTCCTCAGTCGAGGCAATTGGCGAAAACTTCAATAATTAAGAAAGTTTTACCGTCTAACTGCAGACTGTGTGAATTGGCAACTGAATTCTGACTTCCTATGTCAGGATTATTCTGAAGAATTTTTATTTATTTACAATATTAATTATGTTACTATATAGAGGGCACAGTGAACAAATTTTCGTTTACATTTATAACTTCTGAGTAAATTGGAAAACTTTCTTTACCCTCGGTATTTATTGTCATGATATGAAGAGTTGAAATCAAAAGTTCCAAAAGAACTTAGATGACTTCAACACAAGAGTATATTATTACTCTTCTTCAAAAGGAAAATTCTTAGAAGAAGAAAGGCGTTTGAGGTTCCCGACAGTAAGTCAATTCGGAAAAACTTATAACATGATTGAGAAGAATCTTTAGTCATATATCCATTCTACTTTTTTATTGCTGTTTCGAAATTATATAATATTTAACAGCTAAATCAATGCTCCTCAATTAAGTGCGAGATAGTAAACTTAATTGATAAAAATCAAGTACAAAATAAAGAAAAATTAAATATTTTCGTATTTGAGAATCAAATAAAAATTAAGTAATACAAGAAATAATAATTTATAGGCATTGTGAGAAACCGAAAAAAAAAAATCAATTTCCAAATTATTCATATTTATACCTATAATAATTAAACAAATGTTAAATATATATTTAAAATATAATGAATTACGAGGTGAATACTTGATCAATTTTTTATTGTTAACTGTGTTCTTTTATATAGCTTTAGTTTTACAAATTGGAGGCATTTCTATATGAAGTTTAATTCACGATTTCTGCACTAGGAAATTTACAAACTACTAGGATAAAATAATGAATATATTTGGTACAACAAGATTCACTGTCAAATATTCAACTTTATTCATTCTAACAACTAATCTTGGTGATGAAATCTCATCTGAAAATTCTAAGATTTTCGGCAGTATCGTTTGTGTTTGATGTTCTTGGTCATCCACTGCTGGCCATTAAGATTTCCTGTGTCTCAGTGCCGGGCCATGTTCACAGAAGACGCATTCTATAGTGATTACATCTATTGACTATGGCAGCCACTTTTCTAACGAAAATGAAAAGATATTCAGGTAATTCAGAAAACTCTGCTTACACTCATAAAAAAACACTCAGGTGTTTCAAGTATCCCCTATAAGTTTTGTCACAAAAACGTGAAATTAAAAGGCATCAACTATACAGGGTGTCCCAAAAAAACCGATACCCAAGTTTCAAAGGCTGTAATTCAAAAACTATTAGACTTACGAAAAATTGAACGAAATACCTTTTGTTTCTCAACATTTTTTCCATCTCTGTACAAAATTTCAGCTGAATTTATTAAAGAGTTTTCGATAACAAGTATTTTTAGTGACCAATACTGAAAACCTGTTTGCGTATTTTTGTTTGCAGCAGGAGTAAACGAAAGTGTTCTGCTCACAGGAGCACAGTCCTTAATCCACCAGGTTCAATTAATTCTGTTTTCCTGTGTGTTGACGATCCTGAAAAATTACTAGATCAATGTATCCAACTTTATCTAAAATATTTTTTGTGAAAATAAGGACCGATGGTCCATTGCCACTAAATTCCATCCACACAGAAAGACCATTTCTCTTTCTAAACTCCTATGTCAAAGTTGAGATTAGGATTTTGCCTTTTAGGAGCATATGTGCGAACAGTGTGATTATTTAATTTGACATTCAAATGAAAAGCGTCTTACCTCAATGTGAACCACAATATCATCCATAAATTGAACATTTCTTTGCAAAATCCTTTGAGCAAAATTCATCTGCCGAAGAAGATCGGAATTGAGGAGTTTGTTCCGCTCGTGCATCTTGTAAAGATGCCACTTAAAATCGAAAGTTACATTTCTGTTGAATGTAGATTTAGTAAAATCTAATTCATTTTTTCTTGAAGAAATCTTTTACTGAAAGTGTGCAAAGTTTTACTGTAAGTGTGCAAACAAGTTTTTGGTATATATTTGTCACTAAAAATCATGCTTAAAGAAAACGAAAGACACACTGAAGGAAAATTTTAATAGGAGGAACAATTTGATGTTTTGTATATTTCAGTGGCCTTTTAGTTTAACAAGTGGTTTTTATGATTTTCATTAATGTTTTTAATAAACCATTTTAATAACGGTAAAAATTTATTAAAAACATGATTAAAATATCATAAAATTCGAAGTTTAACAAAAGTGCGCAAACAGGTTTTCAGTATCGGTCACTAAAAATACTTCTTATAGAAAACTTTTTCATAAATTCAGCTGAAATTTTGTACAGAGATGGAAAAATGTTGAGAAACAAAAGTGATTTTCCATTTTTTTGTAAGTCTAATAGTTTTTGAATTACAGCCTTTGAAACTGGAGTATCGGTTATTTTGGGACACCTGTAGTTTTAATATATTTATTAGTTAGTTTCAAAAGCTTGAAAGTGTTTCATGATTTCATGGAACTGAGTTTCAGAGTCTAAAATTATCTAATTTGGGATTAATTTTAGTAGACTTTCATGGGCATCACGTTAGCATGCTGAGATACTAAATTGCATCGCACTGGAACACTTTTATGCTCATGAAGCAAAAACGTATATAGTGTATGTATTTAATTAAGTGTCACTTATGTGACACAGCTTAAAGTGTTCGCGATAATAGATGACCAAACAGAAAGCGTGTTGGTGAGTGCGTTCAGTATCAAAGTTAAAGATCCTCTCCAGGCTTCTGGAGAAAAAATGAGTTTATTACATAATATTATAGAAAAATTCACACGCAAGAATGGACCCACGAAAGAATGGACACACGCAAGAATGGACACACGAAAGAATGGACACACGAATGAATGGACACACGAAAGAATGGACACACGAAAGAATGGACACACGAAAGAATGGACACACGAAAGAATGGACACACGAAAGAATGGACACACGCAAGAATGGACACACGCAAGAATGGACACACGATAGAATGGACACACGATAGAATGGACACAAGCAAGAATAGACACACGATAGAATGGAAACACGCAAGAATGGATACACGCAAGAATAGACACACGAAAGAATGGATACACGAAAGAATGGACACAGGAGAAAAGCTTACGAGAACACTAAACGTGAAGTAGACTAGGTACGTAGGATACCCAATTATTATAAGCTGAAATACTAGCAGGTTAGGGTGCATGACCTGAACTGCGGTAGTGCAGTCAGGTCACTAAGAAAAACATAGACTAGCGGGTTAGGGTGTATGACCTGAACTGCGGTAGTGCAGTCAGGTCACTACGAAAAACATAGACTAGCGGGTTAGGGTGTATGACCTGAACTGCGGTAGTGCAGTCAGGTCACTACGAAAAAAATAGACTAGCGGGTTAGGGTGTATGACCTGAACTGCGGTAGTGCAGTCAGGTCACTACGAAAAACAAAGACTAGCGGGATAGGGTGTATGACCTGAACTGCGGTAGTGCAGTCAGGTCACTACGAAAAAAATAGACTAGCGGGTTAGGGTGTATGACCTGAACTGCGGTAGTGCAGTCAGGTCACTACGAAAAACAAAGACTAGCGGGTTAGGGTGTATGACCTGAACTGCGGTAGTGCAGTCAGGTCACTACGAAAAACAAAGACTAGCGGGATAGGGTGTATGACCTGAACTGCGGTAGTGCAGTGAGGTCACTAAGAAAAACATAACACTAACGAACAACACACATAAATAAAGTTTAAATTATTTTACTATAGGTCTGGCAGAGGAATTATTCTGATAGGAATATTTATATGAAAAAAATTAGCTATAATAGTATGTAATCATACATAATTAAATATGCTCATTCCATTAAAACACATTAACAAATGTTTGATTTGTTCTACATGGCTTTAGACCACCTCTCGTCTTTGGACTACTTCTCAGAAATTTGAGTCATTTTGAACATTCAGATTAATGGAATGAAAAATCATTTTTATACCCATAAACATCAAAATTTAACATCAATAATCAATTAAAAATAGTTTCCCCCCCAGTCATGAGCCCCCTACCTCCCCGGTCATGAGCCCCCCCGGTCAAGAGCCCCCCCCCCTGGTCACGAGCCACCCTGTTTTTTAATCCTTTTTTACCTATATTATTTAATCCTTATTGGCACTTTTGTAGTTCATTACTGATTAAACATAAAATATATGTATATCGGGGGGCGTGTCACCCCCCAAACCCCCCTGCCAGGTCATTAAACAATCGTGAAGTGTACAGTACAACAAACTATCAGATACAACAAACTACATTAGCAACTCTTAGTTAATTCTATCTAAGTAGTTCTTCATTTGTTTAATTAGGTAAAAAAGGATTAAAAAAAACAGGGAGGGGGGGCTCGAGACCGGGGGGCTTATGAACCAGGAGGGCTCATGACCGGGAGGGCTCTTGACCGGGGGGGGGGGGCTTATGACCTACACAACTTTGGGCTACCTGTAGTTGTGAAATTTGACTACCCCTCTGAAAAGAAGGTCTCCTTTCCTTTAAATTAGAACATGCAAGGATTAAATTATAATAGATTCCAATTTTAGTGAGTATCCGGTCTAAGTACATTAAACTTTTCATGTTTTGAAAGCACATGTGACTCAATGAAAAAAAGTCACCTACCACCAGACGGTGACGATGCTCAAGGATGCATAAAAGCTACTCCGTTAATAGAATACAGTCACTTATCAAGAAGTGTGATGGAAAGAGACTCTATTTCATTTTAGTATGGGATTAAGGTCTGATTTAGGACCAAAGGCCATATTGCTGACGTCAAAAATAAATTAAATACAAGGGGCTGAAAGAAATAATTAATTAATCAAATTAGTACGAGTTTAACTTCTGCTTCAGAACCAAAGGCCATATCGCTGACGTCAAAAGGAAATTAAATACAAGGGATTAGAAGAAGCAGTCAGAAAGGAAAGTAGCTCCATGAACAAAGTCACTTACCACCGTCGGTGATGATGCTCAAGGATGCATAATAGCTACTCTGTGAATGCAGTCACTTACCAAGGAATGTGACGAAACGGGACACAAGCACCGGTGGCCACAGTCACGGATGGAAGAGGAACATGAAGAGGTGATAGTAAATGAAGCCTAGCCTACCTAACACAAAAATCCAAGACCTCGTAGTTGAAGAACATAACCCTAGCGTTAGCCTCTAAAACTGCAAGTAGTGTTAAAAAATGATAAACATGGTAAAAATGAAAAAAAGACAATCTATAATCCATATTACAACAGTTCGGGGCCCAATTGACGCCACCCCCTTCTCTTCCATTCACCACAGACAGGTTCAGGATAGAGCCCCTGGGGGCGACTGAAAGAAATATTCAGAATCGAAAGTGGCTCCATGAACAGAGTAACCTACCAATGCCAGTGATAATGCTCATGGATGTAGAATGCTACACCATGATTGCAGTCACTTACCAAGGAAAGTGACTAAAAGGGACACAAGCACCGGTTGCTGCACTCACAGTTGGAAGAGGAAAATGAAGATGTGATAGTAAATGAAGCCTACGAGCCTAACTAACACACCTTAGCGCTATCACCTAAAACTGTAAGTAGCGTTAAAATATGAGAAACAACAATAACAGTATAGATAAAAAAAAAATTGTAAATGCTTTACAAATTTTATTGAACAAAAACCTTTTACAGATAATATTCATCACTTTTAATATTCAAGCCAAAATGAAGTAAAAGGCATGTTTAAAAAAAATAGGATGATAATTGTAATATATTAGTAATTGAACTAAACTGCTGCCTCTTCTCGCCTCCTCTGTGCTGCTTCTCTCTCCTCTCTCCTCCTCACTGCTCTCTGCTCTCTCCTCCTATTCGGTGCTTCCTCCTCTTTCCTCCTCAGTGCTGCATATCTCTCCTGTCTCCTCCTCGGTTCTGCCTCCCTCTCCTGTCTCCTCCTCAGTTCTGCCTCTCTCTCCTGTCTCCTCCTCAGTTCTGCCTCCCTCTCCTGTCTCCTCCTCAGTGCTCTCACTTCTCTAAAATTCTGATCTGCCTCCTCTCTCTTTCTCTGATCTGCCTTCTCTCTCCTTCTCTGATCTGCCTCCTCTCTCCTCCTCTGATCTGCCTCCTCTCTCCTCCTCTGATCTGCCTCCTCTCTCCTCCTCTGATCTGCCTCCTCTCTCCTCCTCTGATCTGCCTCCTCTCTCCTCCTCTGATCTGCCTCCTCTCTCCTCCTCTGATCTGCCTCCTCTCTCCTCCTCTGATCTGCCTCCTCTCTCCTCAATGCTAACTCTTCTCTCCTCAATGCTAACTCTTCTCTCCTCAATGCTAACTCTTCTCTCCTCAATGCTGCTTCCTCTCTCCTCAATGCTGCTTCCTCTCTCCTCAATGCTGCTTCCTCTCTCCTCTTCAAAGCTGCCTCCTCTCTTCTTCTCAGCACTCTCTCCTCTCTTCTTCTCAGCACTCTCTTCTCTCTTCTTCTCAGCACTCTCTCCTCTCTTCTTCTCAGCACTCTCTCCTCTCTCTCCTTCTGTACTTCCTTCTCTTTCCTCTTTAGTGCTTCCTTCAATTTCCTCAATGCTTCCTGCTCCACCTCAGTCCTGCCTCTCTTCTCCTCCTCCTCCTCTTCCTCCTCCTCTTCCTCCTCCTCCTCTTCCTCCTTCTTCTCATCATTGCTGCCTGTCTCCTCTTCCTCAGTGCTGCCTGTCTCCTCTTCCTCAGTGCTGCCTGTCTCCTCTTCCTCAGTGCTGCCTGTCTCCTCTTCCTCAGTGCTGCCTGTCTCCTCTTCCTCAGTGCTGCCTGTCTCCTCTTCCTCAGTGCTGCCTGTCTCCTCTTCCTCAGTGCTGCCTGTCTCCTCTTCCTCAGTGCTGCCTGTCTCCTCTTCCTCAGTGCTGCCTGTCTTTTCCTTACCAATGACTACTTCAAAGAGGGAGGCATATTTCAGTTTCTTAGATTGGGAGAGTTTGTGGAAACAGTGCAAGTGTCTTGGTACTCTTTGTACAATTGCAGGGCATATGGGACACTTGTAGTATAGACTTTTTGCCTTTTTCGCTTTCTTTTCTCTTTCTTGAGATTTCTCTAACCTCAAAATAGACTTCATGCCATAAGCTTGGCGAGCATATTTCGCTCTAATACCATCCATATTATGGACTGATCGGAGATGGCGAGGTAAGTTGATTACAGAGGAAGAGCATTTCGGACATTCTATTTTAGTCCTTTTGTAGGCATATTCGACAGAATTCATCGCACCTGGGGGAGATTAAAAAAATTAGTAATGGCATTCATTGAAAAGTTTGTTCAATAATGATAAAAATTAAAATAAAATGTCATAAAAATGGGATCTTAGAAATTATTCATCTGTATGATTTTCCTCTCTTAAAATAAAAAATTGACTTATTTTTAGTCTGTCTCACCAAGTTATGGGGGTCAACTCATCAGATTTGGAGAAAAATATTTGCTGGAAATGGGTCCTTAGTCCTTAGGTGATAGGATTCATGTCCCAAGTTTTTATTGATTTATGAGAATTAAACCACCTCAGGGGGTACTAGGGGGGGGGGGGGGGGGGGGGTCAGATAGCTATAAATTTTTTGGTTGGAGAAGAAATGTCAGGTTGTGTACTTTAATGTTTGACTATGACACCTTTGTTTAAAATTTATCGACTCAGACTCCAGTATCTATAATTTCACCGACTCGTAGACTCTGACATGCAGTTTTATAGTAATTTTATTAGTTATATTGAGTCATTTGAGTGTTTAGACTTTAAATATTGATTTAATTTATATCTATGAGTAGTTATTAGTTCTTATAAGATATTTAACATAATGAACAGCAAATGAAATGGATCTAAATTCTTGTGCCTTATAGCTTGGAGTCTGAGTCGGTAGAAATTTTGAACTTCTGACTCCGATTCCACCAAAAAAAGCTTTGATGACGTTTACAGCCCTGTTTGAAACATGTGTAAAATATAAGATTTTACGATTGAAAAAATACTGACAGCCCTGTTTGAAACAATGTCATGGGTAACAAGTAAGATTTTACACAAGATAAAATACTTACGCTTCATGATTGATGCGTGTGTATATCTGGGGACTATTAAATGAGAGATTTATTTGTAATTTACAGGTTTTGCAACCTATTTCACAATTCAAAAGTCATCAGTTTATTGGTGACTTTGTCCATACATTCAAACATGGCATACGAAATAATACCTTTGGATACGGAATAATTCATTCATGTTTGGCATGAATCTAACTACATCTCAGAAGAGGAAAAGCACAGTTAGGTACCAAACGGCTATACCTAGGCAGCCTGCAGAATATGGGACATTTTTAACGTTTTCAGTGTGAACAATCTTTAATTTCTTCCTGTATTTACATGAATTTTGATGAGAACAGAGGTCAAAATAGAGGAATTCTTGGAGAACAATTGGTAAATTTGTTCTTTAGGTCTGCAACCGATTTTTGCTATTTTGACACTTAATATAGGTACAAGAAGATATTTTAGGAAGTTTTTTCAGGAATACTATTTGTTGTGGCAGCTCTTAGGCTGCGCGCACACCAGAAGAGAGATAGCAAGAAAGATTGCAAGAGAGAAAGAAAGATAGTACCCGCGCACACCAAAAATCGAATAGTTAGCTTGCATTATTGGCGCGAGGAGGTTTGTTATGCTTTCTCAATTTATCATCTTCATTATTAATTTCTTTTCTTTCATCTAATTATTCTTCGTATGGTGAACAATTAAAATTTTCAATTGATAATTAATTAATTCAGAACGCCCATTTAAAAACATAGGACCATCTCATTCGAAAATAAGATTATAATTCAATAAAATTGAAATTCATTTCTGAATTTACAAGGATAATGAAAAGCATAAATAAAATAAACCTATAATTATACTGGACTAATTAAACACATAAAAATACAATGGACTATTGTAATATACCTACCAAGGACTAATGATTAAACATAATAGATTGTTTACGATCATTATTCTGCAAACCACATACAATTAGGTTCAGTATATATTTTATTAATTGCTTTTAAAGTTTTAAATACTCTGTGAGGAACAATTGTACGAATAACCTGACGCTGAAGAAGAAGATTGCACACTCTTGTTTTGATTTCAAATTTAAATTTTTCAAACAAGCAATGCGTTTTCGACCTTCGTTTAAAGGAGTTAGGCTGATTTTCCGAAAATGAATTAGCCTAAACCAAATTTGCCGAAAACTAATTAGCCGAATACGTATTTACCGATTCCCAAATTGGCCGAAAACGGATTTTTCGAAATACGGATTTGCCGAAGGACAAATTTTCCGAAAGACGAATTTGTCAAAAATCAAATTCAATGTGTTTAAAAAGAATCTTCTGTTGGACTTTGTATAGTTTTTATCATTATATCTTATGAATAAAAAATATTTTTTTATATGAATTTGACATAACTATATTGCTATATAAATTTGTATTCCGTAATTCCGCATTATTTTGCTAAATTAATATATCTAACTGCATATAATAAATATTAATATGTATATGGCATTACTAATGAAGGGTTGATAGAAATCAATGTTTTTAACTGAAAAAAAATATTCATTCAAGTGACACTATATATCGTTGAAGTCTGAGGTATATGGAGAAGATATAAAAATACCTATTATTTATGTTATTCATTACTAACAATTTTATATTTTAAACGCAATAAATGGAATAAATATTGATAATGTCAGCCTCAACACACCTCCTGTATTGAATACTATTAACAAATAAATAAAAAATAAGAATCCCGTGCGGGCTTTATTTGACGTGATTACATAAAATATCAGTTTAGTAATCAGACTAAGTTGTTTACATGTATTTTATTTAACTCGCCGTGTTTAGGTTAATTTTTTTAATAGATTTAATGTCTTCTTCAACCATATCGTTGACTATATCGATGACTTCAAAAAAATTAAATACAAGGAACTGGAGGAAGCAGGCAGAAAGGAAAGAGTTTCCATGAAAAAATGCACCTACCACAGTCTTTGACAATGCTTATGGATGCAAAAAAAAACTACTCCGTAAATGCGGTCACTTACAAAGGAATGTGATGATGAAAAAGGAAACTAACACCGGTGACTGCACTTACGGATGGAAAAGGAAAATGAAGAGGTGATAGTAAATGAAGCCTACGAGCCTACCTTACACAAAAGTCGAATACTCTTAGTTCAAGAAAATAACCCTAGAGCTATTCTCTAAAACTTTAAAGTATCGAGTTACAAAATGAGGAATATTGTAAAAATGAGTGTTTGGGCGAAGTTGTTCACCTTCAGTAATTTATTTTTAGATTATACAGCACCTTTTTCTGGTTTATTTATATCTCAACCTCAGTTGTAATATGTATTTTTAATGTTTTACTAATTTGCGATCATGAGTAGAGAAAATTTATCGACATCCATTTTTGACAAGGTACTTACCTATTAATCCAAAGTATATTAATAGCACATAATATCAACCAATATACGATTGGGAGCTATCATGATATGATATAGATATTACACTATTGTAAATTAGGCAGTATCTCTATTCATTAATGATTTCATTATGATATTTAAATAAGAATTTTGCCTGACTGAAGTGCCTGATTTTAAATGATAGAAATATTTTCCCTATATCATAAAAGTTATCCTAGGGATTAGATGCAATTAGTTGTATTATTGCATAATGCATAGGTTGTATGTACTTGTAACTTAGGAAGCAATATAAATATAAATACCTGGGTGTATAATCCTATTTCATAAAAAAGATCGTAAAAACCTAGGTTAATATAAACTTTGGAAATTATATATTTTTATGAATAAGAGGCACATGAACCTATTCGGCTAACAATTTTGTATCGATGCATTTCTAAAGATGAGGGTAAAACTAAATAGTTATATATCATCTTTGCATGAAAACAATGCAGTAAACGTGGATTATTCACAAAAAATTAATAAACACATTAGTAACACATAATCTAAAAGCAACCCAAACGCTCAAATTAAAAAATGTAACATGCACCCAAAGCTGACTGACTGATTCTGACTGAGTAAAGCTTGAACGTCCTTAAAATAAGAAAAGACAAAGAATAATCAATTCGTGTTACAAAGTTAAATAGTTACAATAAGATAGATATATTAAAAGAGTTAGAATAATTAATGTATGATTTCGTTGTTTAGTTTCTTTTCTGTAACTTTTGTGTAATTTTAGATTTTGTTATAAATAAGTCTTTCGGTAAATTTGTCTTTCGGCAAATCCTCACTTCGGCGAATCAGTTTTTGACAAATTTGGATTTCGGCAAATTCGGAGAATCCGGTTCGGCGAATTAGTTTTCAGAAAATTTGGTTACGGCGAATTTGTAACATCCGGATACCCGTTTAAAGGTCCTCTCCAAGCAATTTTTTTTTATTTCTTCAATCAACGAGACTAATGTTTCTTATCATTTTTCTGTAAGCCCCATTAAATTTGATATATTGATAACATTTTTAATTTTATATGATTTTAAAGATTTTTACAATCAAAATTCTACAATACTTAACTATTCTACTTCCGACTTACTAATTTTCAGTATGAAGAAAAAGAATGTACACCATTGTTATGAATGTCAACTAGTTATTGGGTATAAAAAATCCATTTTATATTCGTATAAAGATATAAAATTAGACAAACTTATTATAGAAACGTTATATACTTCAGAAAATAATTAATATCTTAAACTAAGGTCGAAAAAGCATTGTTTGTTTATAAGATTCAAAATTGAAATCATAACAAAAAGTCAGGTTAGTGATTTGTACAATTGTTACAGATAGAGTATCAAACACTTTAAAAGTAAATACTAAAATATACGCTGAACTATTTTGTATGCAGTTTGAAGAATAATGATCCTAGACCTTAAGTTCTATATTATTATGTAATAAACTCATTTTTTTCCTGGAGCCTGGAGAAGACCTTTAAGATATTAATTGCTTCCTTAAGTAATATAAAGGTTTCTATGATAAGTTTATCCAATTATATACCTTTACACGAATATTAAATGGATTTATTAAACCTAATACCTAGTTGACAATCAAAACAAATTTTGTACATCCTTTTTCTTCAGACTAAAAATTAATAAGTCGGAAGTAGAATAGGTATTGTAGAGTTTTGATTATAAGAATCTTTAAAAGAATAGAAAATAGAAAATACGCTATCAAATTTGATGGGGTTTACAGAAAAATGATTAGAAACATTAGTCTTGTTTATTGAAGCAATAAAAAACAATTGCTTGGAGGGGACCTTTAAATGATATTAAAAAAGTAATAAGTAGGGAACTCAATATAAACTCCGTTCTAGATATCACATATTAGAAAAACAATTATAACGATTCTTGAAGATTAAATTTGATTTATGAATAGTTATTAAAAGTCATGTAACGATAACCCATGCTCACTCCGGTGTACGGCGAATTGCCACTGGGTGAACTGCCACTTGGCGAACTGCCCATGTGGGGGAATTGCCACTGGTTGAACTGCCCATGTGGGTGAATTGCCAATGTGGGTGAATTGCCAATGTGGGTGAATTGCCAATGTGGGTGAATAGCCACTGGGTGAACTGCCCACGTGGGTGAATTGCCACCGGGTGAGCTGTCCATGAGGGTGAATTACCACTGGGTGAACAACTCTCACTGACTGCATCACTACGTACACGAGATGAACAAAACACACACTCGCCCCGTGTGTTTAGGTGTACCCCCCCCCCCCTAATATAAGCGTGGACACTTACATATTATTTTCCCATTTTTTTAGAGTCTACTGTATTAACTTAATTAAAGACCATTACTACCGTAATAACTAGGGGTGCGATATTATGCGTTTTGTATAAAAATATAGTCTTGAGCATAATTAAAATAAAGAATATTCTTTATATGAAAAAAAATTCTCGTTATGAATTTTTTTTTTTTTAATAGAACATGTTCTTTTCATGAATAAATACTATTATTCTTTTAAACTACTCTAAGTTTTCTGTTCTGAGATGAGTTTCAAGGGTTTAATAGCATAAGGTATCATCTGCACGTACAGGTATACCATTCACCCAGTGACAATTTACCCAGTGACAATTTACCCAGTGACAATTTACCCAGTGACAATTCGCCCAGTGGCAAATCACCCAAATGGGCAGTTCACCCAGTGACAATTCACCAAGTGACAATTTACCCAGTGACAATTTACCCAGTGACAATTTACCCAGTGACAATTTACCAAGTGACAATTTACCCAGTGACAATTTACCCAGTGACAATTTACCCAGTGACAATTTACCCAGTGACAATTTACCCAGTGACAATTTACCCAGTGACAATTTACCCAGTGAAAATTCACCCAGTGAAAATTCACCAAGTGACAATTTACCCAGTGACAATTTACCCAGTGACAATTTACCCAGTGACAATTTACCCAGTGACAATTTACCCAGTGACAATTTACCCAGTGAAAATTCACCAAGTGACAATTTACCCAGTGACAATTTACCCAGTGACAATTTACCCAGTGAAAATTCACCAAGTGACAATTTACCCAGTGACAATTCACCAAGTGACAATTTACCCAGTGACAATTCGCCCAGTGACAATTTACCCAGTGACAATTTACCCAGTGACAATTTACCCAATGAAAATTCACCAAGTGACAATTTACCCAGTGACAATTCACCAAGTGACAATTTACCCAGTGACAATTTACCCAGTGACAATTTACCCAGTGACAATTTACCAAGTGACAATTTACCCAGTGACAATTTACCCAGTGACAATTTACCCAGTGACAATTTACCCAGTGACAATTTACCCAGTGACAATTTACCCAGTGACAATTTACCCAGTGACAATTTACCCAGTGAAAATTCACCCAGTGAAAATTCACCAAGTGACAATTTACCCAGTGACAATTTACCCAGTGACAATTTACCCAGTGACAATTTACCCAGTGACAATTTACCCAGTGACAATTTACCCAGTGAAAATTCACCAAGTGACAATTTACCCAGTGACAATTCACCAAGTGACAATTTACCCAGTGACAATTTACCCAGTGACAATTTACCCAGTGAAAATTCACCAAGTGACAATTTACCCAGTGACAATTCACCAAGTGACAATTTACCCAGTGACAATTCGCCCAGTGACAATTTACCCAGTGACAATTTACCCAGTGACAATTTACCCAATGAAAATTCACCAAGTGACAATTTACCCAGTGACAATTCACCAAGTGACAATTTACCCAGTGACAATTTACCCAGTGAAAATTCACCAAGTGACAATTTACCCAGTGACAATTTACCCAGTGACAATTTGCCCAGTGACAATTCGCCCAGTGGCAAATCACCCAAATGGGCAGTTCACCCAGTAACAATTCCCCCACATGGGAAGTTCCCCCGGTGGCAATTCTCCCACAAGGGCAATTCACCCAGTAGCAATTCCTTCGGATGGGCAGTTCCCCCCGTGGCAATCCACCCAGTGGCAACTCCCCTATAGAACCGCTCACTCCATAGCGGAGCGTACCTGATGTAATGACACTTACCTTTGTGAAAGCTGACAGCACACAGAAACACCGACCAATGAATACCAAATCAAGTTACCAACTACCAAGATCTTTCAATCAAGTTTCATAGACTATAACAGGTTATAACGAATAGAAATATTACGACAACCTTAAAGTGTTACTATGTACTGCATCCACCAAGTCTTCAGACAATTTAACAAGTAAATTAATATATTTTTTAAAAGTGCTACCAAAATAATTCTTCTACATGCTAATTAGTAATTAGTAGAGCCCGGATTCATAGTTCTAACGAAAGTAGTCGAAATAGCGCCAAAAAAGTTTTTATAGCTCTAAAAAAGAGTTTTAAAGTCGGTAAAAAAAGTCCTTATAATAGCTGAGTGTGTCCTAAAATTGATGCATTTCTTTTCTTTATCCGCATTATAGAAACTATGCCATTCTTGTTTATAAATTATTTTTCAATAGTTGATTTTTAATTATTATTCACAGAACTTACGCAACATTAAAATTTGAAGATGTGTGTAACTATTTTTTATTGTCATTTCTAAGGAAAGCTTTCTATGAAGATCCTATGATGTATCCCTATGTCCAGCTACAGTTTTAATTTTTTTTTAGAAAATATTGTTTTAACCGTTATAACCCTAGTCCTGTTTAATATGTTTTTACTTTGTATTTGTTACTTTTAATATTGACTTATTCAGACCGGTAATTTAGGTAGGTTTTATATTTTTAGATAGATTTAAATTTTTAGAATAGGTATACTATTTTTAGGTGGATTGTATATTTTTAGATTAGTATGCTATTTTGAGTCAGATTTTATATTTTTAGATTCTACAAATCGCGTTTAACTGTTTAAACAATAAACAATTATTGGCAAATGCATACGTATAATATCGTACATATAAAACTATGAGTTTATTAAATAGTAAATAAAACCTATGTTTCTTAATTTATTCGTAGCTTTTATTTTAAAAGAAACTAACAAGATGAAAGCCAAAAATTATGTTATCTAAGTCACAACCAACTAAGAAAATATAACTACGAAACTCAAATAGAATAGCACAAACCAAATGCAAAAACAGTAACAATAATTCTTAATATAATGTATATGCTACTTTTTAATGAAATAATTAAATTTCATTATGAGAAATTACCAACATTTTATTGACATTTTCAGATGTCATGCTTGTTCTCTTGTCACCTAAAATTATTTTCAATTTTGAAAAGCTTCTTTCAACTTCAAAACAGTTTCGGATTGTTTCACTTTGGGCATGTTTGTTTTTACAACATCATCACTCAACTAACTAACACGATCAGAAATGTGTGTGCTCAAAGTAACTTCTTTACACAAAGAGCAAAATTAACCGGTCACAATATATAAATACCATACATTTATTTTTTTGAGCATATGTTCATTCTTCATGCATCATTCTATTTATCTAAGAACACTACATAATATTATACTGTATTGAGTAGTTTTTAAATCATTTTTCAATCCAGTTTAATTTACCAATAGTTATGCTCGTACTTTTTATATGTAATATTACTATAAACATGTGAATTAAATGGCATACTAATTTAAATGTCTCTTGCATGTTTAATTTATCGATAATATAATACTTAATCTGTTACCAATATATTTTGCATGTAAAGGATGGTTTATCATAGGTTTTATAATTACTAGTTTTATCTTTTAATTTCTAGTCAAAATAGTTTTTAGAGTCAAAATAGCTTCTATGCTATAAACGCTATCAAACTTTATTTTTATGGTGAAAATAGCGTTTATAGCAAAAGAACTGGAAATCCGGGCTCTAGTTATTAGATATTTAATTTTTGAATAAAATATACATTTTTAATTTCAGAGTACCTAGTCATAATTTAACAAAGATTGAGTTTCGACTTCTAAATCATATCTGAAATTAAAAGTTTATTTGATTAAACAATAAATAATAACTGATTAGGTAGTACTTTATTTGATCAGTCAATACGAAAAATAATAAATTTTTAAATTTAAAATACCTATACCCTGTAACAGATACCTAGCTACCTACTAATTTTATACACAGTAGTCACTAGGAAAGCATATGTATTTACCTAGCCTTGGATATATTTTATTAAATATATTTTTTTCTCAGTTATTTTCGATTTATCACAGTGCTCCTATGAACACAAGACCTAATTTTCTTACTTATCAAATCATAGAAAACGCTGATTTTCTGAAGGATAGACTAAATTAAAATATCACAAGATACTGCTTAATCACCGACCATTGACAAACGGTACTACCCAAAATTCTGACAAAATAAATGGAATAGTATTCTGATGAAACTATAAATTTCCCCTCCACCACGCTAGCTCGAGTCTCCCCAAACTACCTCATTTCTCCCCACGCTACCTCATTTCTCCCCACGCTACCTCATTTCTCCCCACGCTACCTCATTTCACCCCACGCTACCTCATTTCTCCCCACGCTACCTTATGTCTCCCCACGCTACCTTATGTCTCCCCACGCTACCTTATGTCTCCCCACGCTACCTCATTTCTCCCCACGCTACCTCATTTCTCCCCACGCTACCTCATTTCTCCCCACGCTACCTTATGTCTCCCCACGCTACCTTATGTCTCCCCACGCTACCTCATTTCTCCCCACGCTACCTCATTTCTCCCCACGCTACCTCATTTCTCCCCACGCTACCTCATTTCTCTCCACGCTACCTTATGTCTCCCCACGCTACCTTATGTCTCCCCACGCTTCCTCATTTCTCCCCACGCTACCTCATTTCTCCCCACGCTACCTTATGTCTCCCCACGCTACCTTATGCCCCCCTCACGCTACCTCATGTCCCCACGCTACCTTATGACTCCCCACGCTACCTCATGTCCCCACGCTACCTAATGTCCCCACGCTACTTTATGTCTCTCCACGCTACCTTATGTCCCCACGCTACTTTATGTCCCCACGCTACTTTATGTCTCCCCACGCTACCTCATGTCCCCACGCTACCTTATGTCTCCCCACGCTACCTCAAGTCCCCACGCTACCTTATGCCCCCCCCCCCACGCTACCTTATGTCCCCACGCTACCTCATGTCTCCCCACGCTACCTTATGCCCCCCCACGCTACCTTATGTCTCCCCACGCTACCTTATGTCTCCCCACGCTACCTTATGTCTCCCCACGCTACCTCATGTCCCCACGCTACCTCATGTCCCCACGCTACCTTATGTCTCCCCACGCTACCTCATGTCCCCACGCTACCTTATGTCTCCCCACGCTACCTCATGTCCCCACGCTACCTTATGTCTCCCCACGCTACCTCATGTCCCCACGCTACCTTATGTCTTCACACGCTACCTCATGTCCCCACGCTACCTTATGTCTCCCCACGCTACCTCATGTCCCCACGCTACGCCATGTCCCCACGCTACCTCATGTCCCCACGCTACCTTATGTCCCCACGCTACCTTATGTCTCCCCACGCTACCTCATGTCCCCACGCTACCTCATGTCCCCACGCTACCTTATGTCTCCCCACGCTACTTTATGTCTCCCCACGCTACCTCATGTCCCCACGCTACCTTATGTCTCCCCACGCTACCTTATGTCTCCCCACGCTACCTCATGTCCCCACGCTACCTTATGTCTCCCCACGCTACCTCATGTCTCCCCACGCTACGCCATGTCCCCACGCTACCTCATGTCCCCACGCTACCTTATGTCCCCACGCTACCTTATGTCTCCCCACGCTACCTCATGTCCCCACGCTACCTCATGTCCCCACGCTACCTTATGTCTCCCTTATGTCTCCCCACGCTACCTCATGTCTCCCCACGCTACCCCATGTCCCCACGCTACCTCATGTCCCCACGCTACCTTATGTCCCCACGCTACCTTATGTCTCCCCACGCTACCTCATGTCCCCACGCTACCTCATGTCCCCACGCTACCTTATGTCTCCCTTAAGTCTCCCCACGCTACCTTATGTCTCCCCACGCTACTTCATGTCCCCACGCTATCTTATGTCTCCCCTAGCTACCTCATGTCTCCCCACGCTACCCACGCTACTTTATGTCCCCACGCTACCTTATGTCTCCCCACGCTACCTCATGTCCCCACGCTACTTTATGTCTCCCCACGCTACCTCATGTCTCCCCACGCTACTTTATGTCTCCCCACGCTACCTTATGTCCCCACGCTACCTTATGTCTCCCCACGCTACCTCATGTCCCCACGCTACCTTATGTCTCCCCACGCTACCTCATGTCCCCACGCTACTTTATGTCTCTCCATGCTACCTAATGTCTCCCCAAGCTACCTTATGTCCCCACGCTACCTTATGTCTCCCCACGCTACCTCATTTCTCCCCACGCTACCTTATGTCTCCCCACGCTACCTCATGTCCCCACGCTACGCCATGTCCCCACGCTACCTCATGTCCCCACGCTACCTTATGTCCCCACGCTACCTTATGTCTCCCCACGCTACCTCATGTCCCCACGCTACCTCATGTCCCCACGCTACCTTATGTCTCCCCACGCTACTTTATGTCTCCCCACGCTACCTCATGTCCCCACGCTACCTTATGTCTCCCCACGCTACCTTATGTCTCCCCACGCTACCTCATGTCCCCACGCTACCTTATGTCTCCCCACGCTACCTCATGTCTCCCCACGCTACGCCATGTCCCCACGCTACCTCATGTCCCCACGCTACCTTATGTCCCCACGCTACCTTATGTCTCCCCACGCTACCTCATGTCCCCACGCTACCTCATGTCCCCACGCTACCTTATGTCTCCCTTATGTCTCCCCACGCTACCTCATGTCTCCCCACGCTACCCCATGTCCCCACGCTACCTCATGTCCCCACGCTACCTTATGTCCCCACGCTACCTTATGTCTCCCCACGCTACCTCATGTCCCCACGCTACCTTATGTCTCCCTTAAGTCTCCCCACGCTACCTTATGTCTCCCCACGCTACCTCATGTCCCCACGCTACTTTATGTCTCCCCACGCTACCTCATGTCTCCCCACGCTACTTTATGTCTCCCCACGCTACCTTATGTCCCCACGCTACCTTATGTCTCCCCACGCTACCTCATGTCCCCACGCTACCTTATGTCTCCCCACGCTACCTCATGTCCCCACGCTACTTTATGTCTCTCCATGCTACCTAATGTCTCCCCAAGCTACCTTATGTCCCCACGCTACCTTATGTCTCCCCACGCTACCTCATTTCTCCCCACGCTACCTCATGTCTCCCCACGCTACCCCATGTCCCCACGCTACCTCATGTCCCCACACTACCTTATGTCCCCACGCTACCTTATGTCTCCCCACGCTACCTTATGTCCCCACGCTACCTTATATCTCCCCACGCTACCTTATGTCTCCCCACGCTACCTCATGTCCCCACGCTACCTTATGTCTCCCCACGCTACCTTATGTCTCCCCACGCAACCTCATGTCCCCACGCTACCTTATGTCTCCCCACGCAACCTCATGTCTCCCGAGGCTACCCCATGTCCCCACGCTACCTCAATTCCCCACGCTACCTTATGTCCCCACGCTACCTTATGTCTCCCCACGCTACCCTCATGTCCCCACGCTACCTTATGTCTCCCTTATGTCTCTCCATGCTACCCCATGTCCCCCACGCTACCTCATGTCCCCACGCTACCTCATGTCCCCCACGCTACCTTATGTCTCCCCACGCTACCTTATGTCTCCTAACGCTACCTCATGTCCCCACGCTACCTTATGTCTCCCCACGCTACCTCATGTCCCCACGCTACCTTATGTCTCCCCCAATGACCGCCCCACGCTCCGCCCCACGCTACCTCATGTCTCCCCACGCTACCCCATGTCCCCACGCTACCTCATGTCCCTACGCTACCTTATGTCCCCACGCTACCTTATGTCTCCCCACGCTACCCCATGTCCCCACGCTACCTCATGTCCCCACGCTACCTTATGTCCCCACGCTACCTTATGTCTCCCCACGCTACCTTATGTCTCCCCACGCTACCTTATGTCTCCCCACGCTACCTCATGTCCCCACGCTACCTTATGTCTCCCCACGCTACCTCATGTCCCCACGCTACCTTATGTCTCCCCACGCTACCTCATGTCTCCCCCACGCTACCCCATCTCCCCACGCTACCTCATGTCCCCACGCTACCTCATGTCCCCACGCTACCTTATGTCCCCACGCTACCTTATGTCTCCCCACGCTACCTCGTGTCCCCACGCTACCTTATGTCTCCCTTATGTCTCCCCATGCTACCCCATGTCCCCACGCTACCTCATGTCCCCACGCTACCTCATGTCCCCACGCTACCTCATGTCCCCACGCTACCTTATGTCTCCCCACGCTACCTCGTGTCCCCACGCTACCTTATGTCTCCCTTATGTCTCCCCATGCTACCCCATGTCCCCACGCTACCTCATGTCCCCACGCTACCTCATGTCCCCACGCTACCTTATGTCTCCCCACGCTACCTCATGTCCCCACGCTACCTCATGTCCCCAAGCTACCTTATGTCTCCCTTATGTCTCCCCACGCTACTTTATGTCTCCCCACGCTACTTTATGTCCCCACGCTACCTCATTTCTCCCCACGCTACCTTATGTCCCCACGCTACCTAATGTCTCCCCACGCTACCTTATGTCTCCCCACGCTACCTTATGTCTCCCCACGCTACCTCATGTCCCCACGCTAATAATATTCCCATAATAATATTCCCATAATAATATTCCCATAATAATATTCCCATAATAATATTCCCATAATAATATTCCCATAATAATATTCCCATAATAATATTCCCATAATAATATTCCCATAATAATATTCCCATAATAATATTCCGCCATATACTCCGCCATATACTCCGCCATATACTCCGCCAAATATTCCGCCTAATATTCCGCCAAATACTCCGCCAAAAACTCCGCCATATACTCCGCCATATACTCCGCCAAATACTCCGCCAGATATTCCGCCAAATACTCCGCCAAATACTCCGCCGAATATTCCGCCAAATATTCCGCCTAATATTCCGCCAAATACTCCGCCAAATACTCCGCCGAATACTCCAAATACTCCGGCAAATACTCCGCCAAATACTCCGCCAAATACTCCGCCAAATACTCCGCCAAATGCTCCGCCAAATACTCCGCCAAATACTCCGCCAAATATTCCGCCAAATATTCCGCCAAATATTCCGCCAAATACTCCAAATACTCCGGCAAATACTCCGCCAAATACTCCGCCATATACTCCGCCATATACTCCGCCAAATACTCCGCCAAATATTCCGCCAAATACTCCGCCAAATACTCCGCCAAATGTTCCGCCAAATACTCCGCCAAATACTCCGCCAAATACTCCGCCAAATACTCCGCCAAATACTCCGCCAAATATTCCGCCAAATATTCCGCCAAATATTCCGCCAAAAATACTCCAAATACTCCGCCAAATACTCCGCCAAATACTCCGCCAAATACTCCGCCAAATATTCCGCCAAATATTCCGCCAAATATTCCGCCAAATACTCCGCCAAATACTCCGCCAAATACTCCGCCAAATATTCCGCCAAATATTCCGCCATATATATATTCCGCCAAATATATAGACTGGAATAGATATGACAAAATTATGAGGGGTTGATATTTGGGGTAGGTTCCGAGTTATTGAAGTGGTTTACATTGTCGATCTCATTTGATATCATGTATAAGTAAATGATAATTGAAATGATAATTAAATAATAAATGGAAGGAATTATTTAAAAAAAAAATTACATTTTTTTTTCTAAATGTTTATTTTACGTAAGTTTATGATCGAAAATGTGGAACTGTCCAATAGCTCAGAAGTAACCCACTACTCTTTTTTTGAAATATTTATATATTTAAAGAACTTTGAGTATAAAATAAACTTCTTAAATTGAGTTTTACAAAGAATTTACAGTTTGAAAATATTAACGAAATATTAATTCAATATCGAAGATTTTGCTCCGTAGAGTAAAAGTTTGAACTTCCAAAGTGTTCTCCGATGTATTGGCAAAACAAGTTAAAAACTATCGAGAGAACGTACTAGATACAGTGAATAAAATAATATAGACTGTGAATATAGTGTTGTTTTATGTATATATAACGTTTTTAATTTATTTATTATAGAATTAATTTTTTTTATTCATAAACACTTTTTTCATCTATTTAGCTAATTTATTTATTGGCATTTTCGCTATATTTGATTATAATCTAAATGATGATGTAAACAAGAAATTTAATGAATAATTAAATTAAGGATTATTAATTAAAAAAGGATAAACAAATAATAATTGTTTTCATTTATTCAATTATTTTCCCTAAATTTAGTAATTAATTATATAATAACACGAAGCATCTAAATTCTAAAATATAAATTTATATCATTTCAACAACACTGTCCACACGAACAAGTTTATAATTAGTTTAGATTCCCTCCAATATTCCGCCAAATATTCCCATAATATTCCCATAATAATATTCCCATAATAATATTCCCATAATAATATTCCCATAATAATATTCCCATAATAATATTTCCATAATAATATTTCCATAATAATATTCCCATAATAATATTCCCATAATAATATTCCCATAATAATATTCCCATAATAATATTCCCATAATAATATTCCCATAATAATATTCCCATAATAATATTCCCATAATAATATTCCCATAATAATATTCCCATAATAATATACCCATAATAATATTCCCATAATAATATTCCCATAATAATATTCCCATAATAATATTCCCATAATAATATTCCCATAATAATATTCCCATAATAATATTCCCATAATAATATTCCCATAATAATATTCCCATAATAAAATTCCCATAATAATATTCCCATAATAATATTCCCATAATAATATTCCCATAATAATATTCCGCCATATACTCCGCCATATACTCCACCATATACTCCGCCATATACTCCGCCATATACTCTGCCATATACTCCGCCATATACTCCGCCATATACTCCGCCATATACTCCGCCATATACTCCGCCATATACTCCGCCAATACTCCGCCAAATACTCCGCCAAATACTCCGCCAAAAATACTCAGTTTTTTCAGGAATACTATTTGTTGTGGCAGCTCTTAGGCTGCGCGCACACCAGAAGAGAGATAGCAAGAAAGATTGCAAGAGAGAAAGAAAGATAGTACCCGCGCACACCAAAAATCGAGTAGTTAGCTTGCATTATTGGCGCGAGGAGGTTTGTTATGCTTTCTCAATTTATCATCTTCATTATTAATTTCTTTTCTTTCATCTAATTAGTCTTCGTATGGTGAACAATTAAAATTTTCAATTGATAATTAATTAATTCAGAACGCCCATTTAAAAACATAGGACCATCTCATTCGAAAATAAGATTATAATTCAATAAAATTGAAATTCATTTCTGAATTTACAAGGATAATGAAAAGCATAAATAAAATAAACCTATAATTATACTGGACTAATTAAACACATAAAAATACAATGGACTATTGTAATATACCTACCAAGGACTAATGATTAAACATAATAGATTGTTTACGATCATTATTCTGCAAACCACATACAATTAGGTTCAGTATATATTTTATTAATTGCTTTTAAAGTTTTAAATACTCTGTGAGGAACAATTGTACGAATAACCTGACGCTGAAGAAGAAGATTGCACACTCTTGTTTTGATTTCAAATTTAAATTTTTCAAACAAGCAATGCGTTTTCGACCTTCGTTTAAAGGAGTTAGGCTGATTTTCCGAAAATGAATTAGCCTAAACCAAATTTGCCGAAAACTAATTCGCCGAATACGTATTTACCGATTCCCAAATTGGCCGAAAACGGATTTTTCGAAATACGGATTTGCCGAAGGACAAATTTTCCGAAAGACGAATTTGTCAAAAATCAAATTCAATGTATTTAAAAAGAACCTTCTGTTGGACTTTGTATAGTTTTTATCATTATATCTTATGTATAAAAAATATTTTTTTATATGAATTTGACATAACTATATTGCTATATAAATTTGTATTCCGTAATTCCGCATTATTTTGCTAAATTCATATATCTAACTGCATATAATAAATATTAATATGTATATGGCATTACTAATGAAGGGTTGATAGAAATCAATGTTTTTAACTGAAAAAAAATATTCATTCAAGTGACACTATATATCGTTGAAGTCTGAGGTATATGGAGAAGATATAAAAATTCCTATTATTTATGTTATTCATTACTAACAATTTTATATTTTAAACGCAATAAATGGAATAAATATTGATAATGTCAGCCTCAACACACCTCCTGTATTGAATACTATTAACAAATAAATAAAAAATAAGAATCCCGTGCGGGCTTTATTTGACGTGATTACATAAAATATCAGTTTAGTAATCAGACTAAGTTGTTTACATGTATTTTATTTAACTCGCCGTGTTTAGGTTAATTTTTTTAATAGATTTAATGTCTTCTTCAACCATATCGTTGACTATATCGAAGACTTCAAAAAAATTAAATACAAGGAACTGGAGGAAGCAGGCAGAAAGGAAAGAGGTTCCATGAAAAAATGCACCTACCACAGTCTTTGACAATGCTTATGGATGCAAAAAAAAAACTACTCCGTAAATGCGGTCACTTACAAAGGAATGTGATGATGAAAAAGGAAACTAACACCGGTGACTGCACTTACGGATGGAAGAGGAAAATGAAGAGGTGATAGTAAATGAAGCCTACGAGCCTACCTTACACAAAAGTCGAATACTCTTAGTTCAAGAAAATCACCCTAGAGCTATTCTCTAAAACTTTAAAGTATCGAGTTACAAAATGAGGAATATTGTAAAAATGAGTGTTTGGGCGAAGTTGTTCACCTTCAGTAATTTATTTTTAGATTATACAGCACCTTTTTCTGGTTTATTTATATCTCAACCTCAGTTGTAATATGTATTTTTAATGTTTTACTAATTTGCGATCATGAGTAGAGAAAATTTATCGACATCCATTTTTTGACAAGGTGCCTATTAATCCAAAGTATATTAATAGCACATAATATCAACCAATATACGATTGGGAGCTATCATGATATGATATAGATATTACACTATTGTAAATTAGGCAGTATCTCTATTCATTAATGATTTCATTATGATATTTAAATAAGAATTTTGCCTGACTGAAGTGCCTGATTTTAAATGATAGAAATATTTTCCCTATATCATAAAAGTTATCCTAGGGATTAGATGCAATTAGTTGTATTATTGCATAATGCATAGGTTGTATGTACTTGTAACTTAGGAAGCAATATAAATATAAATACCTGGGTGTATAATCCTATTTCATATAAAAGATCGTAAAAACCTAGGTTAATATAAACTTTGGAAATTATATATTTTTATGAATAAGAGGCACATGAACCTATTCGGCTAACAATTTTGTATCGATGCATTTCTAAAGATGAGGGTAAAACTAAATAGTTATATATCATCTTTGCATGAAAACAATGCAGTAAACGTGGATTATTCACAAAAAATTAATAAACACATTAGTAACACATAATCTAAAAGCAACCCAAACGCTCAAATTAAAAAATGTAACATGCTCCCAAAGCTGACTGACTGATTCTGACTGAGTAAAGCTTGAACGTCCTTAAAATAAGAAAAGACAAAGAATAATCAATTCGTGTTACAAAGTTAAATAGTTACAATAAGATAGATATATTAAAAGAGTTAGAATAATTAATGTATGATTTCGTTCTTTAGTTTCTTTTTTGTAACTTTTGTGTAATTTTAGATTTTGTTATAAATAAGTCTTTCGGTAAATTTGTCTTTCGGCAAATCCTCACTTCGGCGAATCAGTTTTTGACAAATTTGGATTTCGGCAAATTAGTTTTCAGAAAATTTGGTTACGGCGAATTTGTAACATCCGGATACCCGTTTAAAGGTCCTCTCCAAGCAACTTTTTTTTATTTCTTCAATCAACGAGACTAATGTTTCTTATCATTTTTCTGTAAGCCCCATTAAATTTGATATATTGATAACATTTTTAATTTTATATGATTTTAAAGATTTTTACAATCAAAATTCTACAATACTTAATTATTCTACTTCCGACTTACTAATTTTCAGTATGAAGAAAAAGAATGTACACCATTGTTATGAATGTCAACTAGTTATTGGGTATAAAAAATCCATTTTATATTCGTATAAAGATATAAAATTAGACAAACTTATTATAGAAACGTTATATACTTCAGAAAATAATTAATATCTTAAACTAAGGTCGAAAAAGCATTGTTTGTTTATAAGATTCAAAATGGAAATCATAACAAAAAGTCAGGTTAGTGATTTGTACAATTGTTACAGATAGAGTATCAAACACTTTAAAAGTAAATACTAAAATATACGCTGAACTATTTTGTATGCAGTTTGAAGAATAATGATCCTAGACCTTAAGTTCTATATTATTATGTAATAAACTCATTTTTTTCCTGGAGCCTGGAGAAGACCTTTAAGATATTAATTGCTTTCTTAAGTAATATAAAGGTTTCTATGATAAGTTTATCCAATTATATACCTTTACACGAATATTAAATGGATTTATTAAACCTAATACCTAGTTGACAATCAAAACAAATTTTGTACATCCTTTTTCTTCAGACTAAAAATTAATAAGTCGGAAGTAGAATAGGTATTGTAGAGTTTTGATTATAAGAATCTTTAAAAGAATAGAAAATAGAAAATACGCTATCAAATTTGATGGGGTTTACAGAAAAATGATTAGAAACATTAGTCTTGTTTATTGAAGCAATAAAAAACAATTGCTTGGAGGGGACCTTTAAATGATATTAAAAAAGTAATAAGTAGGGAACTCAATATAAACTCCGTTCTAGATATCACATATTAGAAAAACAATTATAACGATTATTGAAGATTAAATTTGATTTATGAATAGTTATTAAAAGTCATGTAACGATAACCCATGCTCACTCCGGTGTACGGCGAATTGCCACTGGGTGAACTGCCACTTGGTGAACTGCCCATGTGGGGGAATTGCCACTGGTTGAACTGCCCATGTGGGTGAATTGCCAATGTGGGTGAATTGCCAATGTGGGTGAATAGCCACTGGGTGAACTGCCCACGTGGGTGAATTGCCACCGGGTGAGCTGTCCATGAGGGTGAATTACCACTGGGTGAACAACTCTCACTGACTGCATCACTACGTACACGAGATGAACAAAACACACACTCGCCCCGTGTGTTTAGGTATATAATATAAGCGTGGACACTTACCTAATATAAGCGTGGACACTTACATATTATGCTCCCATTTTTTTAGAGTCTACTGTATTAACTTAATTAAAGACCATTACTACCGTAATAACTAGGGGTGCGATATTATGCGTTTTGTATAAAAATATAGTCTTGAGCATAATTAAAATAAAGAATATTCTTTATATGAAAAAATATTCTCGTTATGAATTTTTTTTTTTTTAATAGAACATGTTCTTTTCATGAATAAATACTATTATTCTTTTAAACTACTCTAAGTTTTCTGTTCTGAGATGAGTTTCAAGGGTTTAATAGCATAAGGTATCATCTGCACGTACAGGTATACCATTCACCCAGTGACAATTTACCCAGTGACAATTTACCCAGTGACAATTTACCCAGTGACAATTCGCCCAGTGGCAAATCACCCAAATGGGCAGTTCACCCAGTGACAATTCCCCCACATGGGAAGTTCCCCCGGTGGCAATTCTCCCACAAGGGCAATTCACCCAGTAGCAATTCCTTCGCATAGGCAGTTCCCCCCGTGGCAATCCACCCAGTGGCAACTCCCCTATAGAACCGCTCACTCCATAGCGGAGCGTACCTGATGTAATGACACCTACCTTTGTGAAAGCTGACAGCACACAGAAACACCGACCAATGAATACCAAATCAAGTTACCAACTACCAAGATCTTTCAATTAAGTTTCATAGACTATAACAGGTTATAACGAATAGAAATATTACGACAACCTTAAAGTGTTACTATGTACTGCATCCACCAAGTCTTCAGACAATTTAAAAAGTAAATTAATATATTTTTTAAAGTGCTTCCAAAATAATTCTTCTACATGCTAATTAGTAATTAGTAGAGCCCGGATTCATAGTTCTAACGAAAGTAGTCGAAATAGCGCCAAAAAAGTTTTTATAGCTCTAAAAAAGAGTTTTAAAGTCGGTAAAAAAGTCCTTATGATAGCTGAGTGTGTCCTAAAATTGATGCATTTCTTTTCTTTATCCGCATTATAGAAACTATGCCATTCTTGTTTATAAATTATTCGTTAATAGTTGATTTTTAATTATTATTCACAGAACTTACGCAACATTAAAATTTGAAGATGTGTGTAACTATTTTTTATTGCCATTTCTAAGGAAAGCTTTCTATGAAGATCCTATGATGTATCCCTATGTCCAGCTACAGTTTTAAATTTTTTTTTAGAAAATAATGTTTTAACCGTTATAACCCTAGTCCTGTTTAATATGTTTTTACTTTGTATTTGTTACTTTTAATATTGACTTATTCAGACCGGTAATTTAGGTAGGTTTTATATTTTTAGATAGATTTAAATTTTTAGAATAGGTATACTATTTTTAGGTGGATTGCATATTTTTAGATTAGTATGCTATTTTGAGTCAGATTTTATATTTTTAGATTCTACAAATCACGTTTAACTGTTTAAACAATAAACCATTATTGGCAAATGCATACGTATAATATCGTATATATAAAACTATGAGTTTATTAAATAGTAAATAAAACCTATGTTTCTTAATTTATTCGTAGCTTTTATTTTAAAAGAAACTAACAAGATGAAAGCCAAAAATTATGTTATCTAAGTCACAACCAACTAAGAAAATATAACTACGAAACTCAAATAGAATAGCACAAACCAAATGCAAAAACAGTAACAATAATTCTTAATATAATGTATATGCTACTTTTTAATGAAATAATTAAATTTCATTATGAGAAATTACCAACATTTTATTGACATTTTCAGATGTCATGCTTGTTCTCTTGTCACCTAAAATTATTTTCAATTTTGAAAAGCTTCTTTCAACTTCAAAACAGTTTCGGATTGTTTCACTTTGGGCATGTTTGTTTTTACAACATCATCACTCAACTAACTAACACGATCAGAAATGTGTGTGCTCAAAGTAACTTCTTTACACAAAGAGCGAAATTAACCGGTCACAATATATAAATACCATACATTTATTTTTTTGAGCATATGTTCATTCTTCATGCATCATTCTATTTATCTAAGAACACTACATAATATTATACTGTATTGAGTAGTTTTTTACTCATTTTTCAATCCAGTTTAATTTACCAATAGTTATGCTCGTACTTTTTATATGGAATATTACTATAAACATGTGAATTAAATGGCATACTAATTTAAATGTCTCTTGCATGTTTAATTTATCGATAATATAATACTTAATCTGTTACCAATATATTTTGCATGTAAAGGATGGTTTATCATAGGTTTTATAATTACTAGTTTTATCTTTTAATTTCTAGTCAAAATAGTTTTTAGAGTCAAAATAGCTTCTATGCTATAAACGCTATCAAACTTTATTTTTATGGTGAAAATAGCGTTTATAGCAAAAGAACTGGAAATCCGGGCTCTAGTTATTAGATATTTAATTTTTGAATAAAATATACATTTTTAATTTCAGAGTACCTAGTCATAATTTAACAAAGATTGAGTTTCGACTTCTAAATCATATCTGAAATTAAAAGTTTATTTGATTAAACAATAAATAATAACTGATTAGGTAGTACTTTATTTGATCAGTCAATACGAAAAATAAAAAATTTTTAAATTTAAAATACCTATACCCTGTAACAGATACCTAGCTACCTACTAATTTTATACACAGTAGTCACTAGGAAAGCATATGTATTTACCTAGCCTTGGATATATTTTATTAAATATATTATTTTCTCAGTTATTTTCGATTTATCACAGTGCTCCTATGAACACAAGACCTAATTTTCTTACTTATCAAATCATAGAAAACGCTGATTTTCTGAAGGATAGACTAAATTAAAATATCACAAGATACTGCTTAATCACCGACCATTGACAAACGGTACTACCCAAAATTCTGACAAAATAAATGGAATAGTATTCTGATGAAACTATAAATTTCCCCTCCACCACGCTAGCTCGAGTCTCCCCAAACTACCTCATTTCTCCCCACGCTACCTCATTTCTCCCCACGCTACCTCATTTCTCCCCACGCTACCTCATTTCACCCCACGCTACCTCATTTCTCCCCACGCTACCTTATGTCTCCCCACGCTACCTTATGTCTCCCCACGCTACCTTATGTCTCCCCACGCTACCTCATTTCTCCCCACGCTACCTCATTTCTCCCCACGCTACCTCATTTCTCCCCACGCTACCTTATGTCTCCCCACGCTACCTTATGTCTCCCCACGCTACCTCATTTCTCCCCACGCTACCTCATTTCTCCCCACGCTACCTCATTTCTCCCCACGCTACCTCATTTCTCTCCACGCTACCTTATGTCTCCCCACGCTACCTTATGTCTCCCCACGCTTTCTCATTTCTCCCAACGCTACCTCATTTCTCCCCACGCTACCTTATGTCTCCCCACGCTACCTTATGCCCCCCTCACGCTACCTCATGTCCCCACGCTACCTTATGACTCCCCACGCTACCTCATGTCCCCACGCTACCTAATGTCCCCACGCTACTTTATGTCTCTCCACGCTACCTTATGTCCCCACACTACTTTATGTCCCCACGCTACTTTATGTCTCCCCACGCTACCTCATGTCCCCACGCTACCTTATGTCTCCCCACGCTACCTCAAGTCCCCACGCTACCTTATGCCCCCCCCCCCACGCTACCTTATGTCCCCACGCTACCTCATGTCTCCCCACGCTACCTTATGCCCCCCCCACGCTACCTTATGTCTCCCCACGCTTCCTTATGTCTCCCCACGCTACCTTATGTCTCCCCACGCTACCTCATGTCCCCACGCTACCTCATGTCCCCACGCTACCTTATGTCTCCCCACGCTACCTCATGTCCCCACGCTACCTTATGTCTCCCCACGCTACCTCATGTCCCCACGCTACCTTATGTCTCCCCACGCTACCTCATGTCCCCACGCTACCTTATGTCTTCACACGCTACCTCATGTCCCCACGCTACCTTATGTCTCCCCACGCAACCTCATGTCCCCACGCTACGCCATGTCCCCACGCTACCTCATGTCCCCACGCTACCTTATGTCCCCACGCTACCTTATGTCTCCCCACGCTACCTCATGTCCCCACGCTACCTCATGTCCCCACGCTACCTTATGTCTCCCCACGCTACCTCATGTCCCCACGCTACCTTATGTCTCCCCACGCTACCTTATGTCTCCCCACGCTACCTCATGTCCCCACGCTACCTTATGTCTCCCCACGCTACCTCATGTCTCCCCACGCTACGCCATGTCCCCACGCTACCTCATGTCCCCACGCTACCTTATGTCCCTACGCTACCTTATGTCTCCCCACGCTACCTCATGTCCCCACGCTACCTCATGTCCCCACGCTACCTTATGTCTCCCTTATGTCTCCCCACGCTACCTCATGTCTCCCCACGCTACCCCATGTCCCCACGCTACCTCATGTCCCCACGCTACCTTATGTCCCCACGCTACCTTATGTCTCCCCACGCTACCTCATGTCCCCACGCTACCTCATGTCCCCACGCTACCTTATGTCTCCCTTAAGTCTCCCCACGCTACCTTATGTCTCCCCACGCTACTTCATGTCCCCACGCTATCTTATGTCTCCCCACGCTACCTCATGTCTCCCCACGCTACCTTATGTCCCCACGCTACCTTATGTCTCCCCACGCTACCTCATGTCCCCACGCTACTTTATGTCTCCCCACGCTACCTCATGTCTCCCCACGCTACTTTATGTCTCCCCACGCTACCTTATGTCCCCACGCTACCTTATGTCTCCCCACGCTACCTCATGTCCCCACGCTACCTTATGTCTCCCCACGCTACCTCATGTCCCCACGCTACTTTATGTCTCTCCATGCTACCTAATGTCTCCCCAAGCTACCTTATGTCCCCACGCTACCTTATGTCTCCCCACGCTACCTCATTTCTCCCACGCTACCTCATGTCTCCCCACGCTACCTTATGTCCCTACGCTACCTCATGTCCCTACGCTACCTCAAGTCCCCACGATACCTTATGTCTCCCCACGATACCTTATGTCTCCTCACGCTACCTCATGTCCCCACGCTACCTCATGTCTCCCCACGCTACCTCATGTCCCCACGCTACCTTATGTCTCCCAACGCTACCTCATGTCTCCCCACGCTACCCCATGTCCCCACGCTACCTCATGTCCCTACGCTACCTTATGTCCCCACGCTACCTTATGTCTCCCCACGCTACCTCATGTCCCCACGCTACCTTATGTCTCCCTTATGTCTCCCCACGCTACCTCATGTCTCCCCACGCTACCCCATGTCCCCACGATACCTCATGTCCCCACGCTACCTTATGTCCCCACGCTACCTTATATCTCCCCACGCTACCTTATGTCTCCCCACGCTACCTTATGTCTCCCCACGCTACCTCATGTCCCCACGCTACCTCATGTCCCCACGCTACCTTATGTCCCCACGCTACCTTATGTCTCCCCACGCTACCTCATGTCCCCACGCTACCTCATGTCCCCACGCTACCTTATGTCCCCACGCTACCTTATGTCTCCCCACGCTACCTCATGTCCCCACGCTACCTCATGTCCCCACGCTACCTTATGTCTCCCTTAAGTCTCCCCACGCTACCTTATGTCTCCCCACGCTACTTCATGTCCCCACGCTACCTTATGTCTCCCCACGCTACCTCATGTCTTCCCACGCTACCCACGCTACCTTATGTCCCAACGCTACCAAATGTCTCCCCACGCTACCTCATGTCCCCACGCTACTTTATGTCTCCCCACGCTACCTCATGTCTCCCCACGCTACTTTATGTCTCCCCACGCTACCTTATGTCCCCACGCTACCTTATGTCTCCCCACGCTACCTCATGTCCCCACGCTACCTTATGTCTCCCCACGCTACCCCATGTCCCCACGCTACCCCATGTCCCCACGCTACCTCATGTCCCCACGCTACCTTATGTCCCCACGCTCCCTCATATCTCCCCACGCTACCTTATGTCTCCCCACGCTACCTTATGTCTCCCCACGCTACCTCATGTCCCCACGCTACCTCATGTCCCCACGCTACCTTATGTCCCCACGCTACCTTATGTCTCCCCACGCTACCTCATGTCCCCACGCTACCTCATGTCCCCACGCTACCTTATGTCTCCCCACGCTACCTCATGTCTCCCTACGCTACCCCATGTCCCCACGCTACCTAATGTTCCCACGCTACCTTATGTCCCCACGCTACCTCATGTCCCCACGCTACCTTATGTCTCCCCACGCTACCTCATGTCCCCACGCTACCTTATGTCTCCCCACGCTACCTCATGTCCCCAAACTACCTTATGTCTCCCCACGCTACTTTATGTCTCCCCAAGCTACCTCATGTCCCCACGCTACCTTATGTCTCCCCACGCTACCTTATGTCTCCCCACGCTACCTCATGTTCCCACGCTACCTTATGTCTCCCCACGCTACCTCATGTCCCCACGCTACCTTATGTCTCCCCACGCTACCTCATGTCTCCCCACGCTACCCCATGTCCCCACGCTACCTCATGTCCCCACGCTACCTTATGTCCCCACGCTACCTTATGTCTCCCCACGCTACCTCATGTCCCCACGCTACCTCATGTCCCCACGCTACCTTATGTCTCCCTTATGTCTCCCCACGCTACCTCATGTCTCCCCACGCTACCCCATGTCCCCACGCTACCTCATGTCCCCACGCTACCTTATGTCCCCACGCTACCTTATGTCTCCCCACGCTACCTCATGTCCCCACGCTACCTCATGTCCCCACGCTACCTTATGTCTCCCTTAAGTCTCCCCACGCTTCCTTATGTCTCCCCACGCTACTTCATGTCCCCACGCTACATTATGTCTCCCCACGCTACCTCATGTCTCCCCACGCTACCCACGCTACCTTATGTCCCCACGCTACCTTATGTCTCCGCACGCTACCTCATGTCCCCACGCTACTTTATGTCTCCCCACGCTACCTCATGTCTCCCCACGCTACTTTATGTCTCCCCACGCTACCTTATGTCCCAACGCTACCTTATGTCTCCCCACGCTACCTCATGTCCCCACGCTACCTTATGTCTCCCCACGCTACCTCATGTCCCCACGCTACTTTATGTCTCTCCATGCTACCTAATGTCTCCCAAAGCTACCTTATGTCCCCACGCTACCTTATGTCTCCCCACGCTACCTCATTTCTCCCCACGCTACCTCATGTCTCCCCACGCTACCTTATGTCCCTACGCTACCTCATGTCCCTACGCTACCTCAAGTCCCCACGATACCTTATGTCTCCCCACGCTACCTTATGTCTCCTCACGCTACCTCATGTCCCCACGCTACCTCATGTCTCCCCACGCTACCTCATGTCCCCACGCTACCTTATGTCTCCCCACGCTACCTCATGTCTCCCCACGCTACCCCATGTCCCCACGCTACCTCATGTCCCTACGCTACCTTATGTCCCCACGCTACCTTATGTCTCCCCACGCTACCTCATGTCCCCACGCTACCTTATGTCTCCCTTATGTCTCCCCACGCTACCTCATGTCTCCCCACGCTACCCCATGTCCCCACGCTACCTCATGTCCCCACGCTACCTTATGTCCCCACGCTACCTTATGTCTCCCCACGCTACCTTATGTCCCCACGCTACCTTATATCTCCCCACGCTACCTTATGTCTCCCCACGCTACCTCATGTCCCCACGCTACCTTATGTCTCCCCACGCTACCTTATGTCTCCCCACGCTACCTCATGTCCCCACGCTACCTTATGTCTCCCCACGCTACCTCATGTCTCCCCAGGCTACCCCATGTCCCCACGCTACCTCAATTCCCCACGCTACCTTATGTCCCCACGCTACCTTATGTCTCCCCACGCTACCTCATGTCCCCACGCTACCTTATGTCTCCCTTATGTCTCCCCATGCTACCCCATGTCCCCACGCTACCTCATGTCCCCACGCTACCTCATGTCCCCACGCTACCTTATGTCTCCCCACGCTACCTTATGTCTCCTCACGCTACCTCATGTCCCCACGCTACCTTATGTCTCCCCACGCTACCTCATGTCCCCACGCTATCTCATGTCCCTACGCTACCTTATGTCCCCACGCTACCTTATGTCTCCCCCAATGACCGCCCCACGCTCCGCCCCACGCTACCTCATGTCTCCCCACGCTACCCCATGTCCCCACGCTACCTCATGTCCCTACGCTACCTTATGTCCCCACGCTACCTTATGTCTCCCGACGCTACCCCATGTCCCCACGCTACCTCATGTCCCCACGCTACCTTATGTCCCCACGCTACCTTATGTCTCCCCACGCTACCTTATGTCTCCCCACGCTACCTTATGTCTCCCCACGCTACCTCATGTCCCCACGCTACCTTATGTCTCCCCACGCTACCTCATGTCCCCACGCTACCTTATGTCTCCCCACGCTACCTCATGTCTCCCCACGCTACCCCATCTCCCCACGCTACCTCATGTCCCCACGCTACCTTATGTCTCCCCACGCTACCTCATGTCCCCACGCTACCTTATGTCTCCCTTATGTCTCCCCATGCTACCCCATGTCCCCACGCTACCTCATGTCCCCACGCTACCTTATGTCCCCACGCTACCTTATGTCTCCCCACGCTACCTCATGTCCCCACGCTACCTCATGTCCCCACGCTACCTTATGTCTCCCTTATGTCTCCCCACGCTACTTTATGTCTCCCCACGCTACCTCATGTCTTCCCACGCTACCCACGCTACCTTATGTCCCAACGCTACCTTATGTCTCCCCACGCTACCTCATGTCCCCACGCTACTTTATGTCTCCCCACGCTACCTCATGTCTCCCCACGCTACTTTATGTCTCCCCACGCTACCTTATGTCCCCACGCTACCTTATGTCTCCCCACGCTACCTCATGTCCCCACGCTACCTTATGTCTCTCCACGCTACCCCATGTCCCCACGCTACCTCATGTCCCCACGCTACCTTATGTCCCCACGCTACCTCATATCTCCCCACGCTACCTTATGTCTCCCCACGCTACCTTCTGTCTCCCCACGCTACCTCATGTCCCCACGCTACCTCATGTCCCCACGCTACCTTATGTCCCCACGCTACCTTATGTCTCCCCACGCTACCTCATGTCCCCACGCTACCTCATGTCCCCACGCTACCTTATGTCTCCCCACGCTACCTCATGTCTCCCTACGCTACCCCATGTCCCCACGCTACCTAATGTTCCCACGCTACCTTATGTCCCCACGCTACCTCATGTCCCCACGCTACCTTATGTCTCCCCACGCTACCTCATGTCCCCACGCTACCTTATGTCTCCCCACGCTACCTCATGTCCCCAAACTACCTTATGTCTCCCCACGCTACTTTATGTCTCCCCAAGCTACCTCATGTCCCCACGCTACCTTATGTCTCCCCACGCTACCTTATGTCTCCCCACGCTACCTCATGTTCCCACGCTACCTTATGTCTCCCCACGCTACCTCATGTCCCCACGCTACCTTATGTCTCCCCACGCTACCTCATGTCTCCCCACGCTACCCCATGTCCCCACGCTACCTCATGTCCCCACGCTACCTTATGTCCCCACGCTACCTTATGTCTCCCCACGCTACCTCATGTCCCCACGCTACCTCATGTCCCCACGCTACCTTATGTCTCCCTTATGTCTCCCCACGCTACCTCATGTCTCCCCACGCTACCCCATGTCCCCACGCTACCTCATGTCCCCACGCTACCTTATGTCCCCACGCTACCTTATGTCTCCCCACGCTACCTCATGTCCCCACGCTACCTCATGTCCCCACGCTACCTTATGTCTCCCTTAAGTCTCCCCACGCTTCCTTATGTCTCCCCACGCTACTTCATGTCCCCACGCTACATTATGTCTCCCCACGCTACCTCATGTCTCCCCACGCTACCCACGCTACCTTATGTCCCCACGCTACCTTATGTCTCCGCACGCTACCTCATGTCCCCACGCTACTTTATGTCTCCCCACGCTACCTCATGTCTCCCCACGCTACTTTATGTCTCCCCACGCTACCTTATGTCCCAACGCTACCTTATGTCTCCCCACGCTACCTCATGTCCCCACGCTACCTTATGTCTCCCCACGCTACCTCATGTCCCCACGCTACTATATGTCTCTCCATGCTACCTAATGTCTCCCAAAGCTACCTTATGTCCCCACGCTACCTTATGTCTCCCCACGCTACCTCATTTCTCCCCACGCTACCTCATGTCTCCCCACGCTACCTTATGTCCCTACGCTACCTCATGTCCCTACGCTACCTCAAGTCCCCACGATACCTTATGTCTCCCCACGCTACCTTATGTCTCCTCACGCTACCTCATGTCCCCACGCTACCTCATGTCTCCCCACGCTACCTCATGTCCCCACGCTACCTTATGTCTCCCCACGCTACCTCATGTCCCCACGCTACCTTATGTCTCCCTTATGTCTCCCCACGCTACCTCATGTCTCCCCACGCTACCCCATGTCCCCACGCTACCTCATGTCCCCACGCTACCTTATGTCCCCACGCTACCTTATGTCTCCCCACGCTACCTTATGTCCCCACGCTACCTTATATCTCCCCACGCTACCTTATGTCTCCCCACGCTACCTCATGTCCCCACGCTACCTTATGTCTCCCCACGCTACCTTATGTCTCCCCACGCTACCTCATGTCTCCACGCTACCTTATGTCTCCCCACGCTACCTCATGTCTCCCCAGGCTACCCCATGTCCCCACGCTACCTCAATTCCCCACGCTACCTTATGTCCCCACGCTACCTTATGTCTCCCCACGCTACCTCATGTCCCCACGCTACCTTATGTCTCCCTTATGTCTCCCCATGCTACCCCATGTCCCCACGCTACCTCATGTCCCCACGCTACCTCATGTCCCCACGCTACCTTATGTCTCCCCACGCTACCTTATGTCTCCTCACGCTACCTCATGTCCCCACGCTACCTTATGTCTCCCCACGCTACCTCATGTCCCCACGCTATCTCATGTCCCTACGCTACCTTATGTTCCCACGCTACCTTATGTCTCCCCCAATGACCGCCCCACGCTCCGCCCCACGCTACCTCATGTCTCCCCACGCTACCCCATGTCCCCACGCTACCTCATGTCCCTACGCTACCTTATGTCCCCACGCTACCTTATGTCTCCCGACGCTACCCCATGTCCCCACGCTACCTCATGTCCCCACGCTACCTTATGTCCCCACGCTACCTTATGTCTCCCCACGCTACCTTATGTCTCCCCACGCTACCTTATGTCTCCCCACGCTACCTCATGTCCCCACGCTACCTTATGTCTCCCCACGCTACCTCATGTCCCCACGCTACCTTATGTCACCCCACGCTACCTCATGTCTCCCCACGCTACCCCATCTCCCCACGCTACCTCATGTCCCCACGCTACCTTATGTCTCCCCACGCTACCTCATGTCCCCACGCTACCTTATGTCTCCCTTATGTCTCCCCATGCTACCCCATGTCCCCACGCTACCTCATGTCCCCACGCTACCTTATGTCCCCACGCTACCTTATGTCTCCCCACGCTACCTCATGTCCCCACGCTACCTCATGTCCCCACGCTACCTCATGTCCCCACGCTACCTTATGTCTCCCTTATGTCTCCCCACGCTACTTTATGTCTCCCCACGCTACCTCATGTCCCCACGCTACCTCATTTCTCCCCACGCTACCTTATGTCCCCACGCTACCTAATGTCTCCCCACGCTACCTTATGTCTCCCCACGCTACCTTATGTCTCCCCACGCTACCTCATGTCCCCACGCTAATAATATTCCCATAATAATATTCCCATAATAATATTCCCATAATAATATTCCCATAATAATATTCCCATAATAATATTCCCATAATAATATTCCCATAATAAAATTCCCATAATAATATTCCCATAATAATATTCCCATAATAATATTCCCATAATAATATTCCCATAATAATATTCCCATAATAATATTCCCATAATAATATTCCCATAATAATATTCCCATAATAATATTCCCATAATAATATTCCCATAATAATATTCCGCCATATACTCCGCCATATACTCCGCCAAATATTCCGCCTAATATTCCGCCAAATACTCCGCCAAAAACTCCGCCATATACTCCGCCATATACTCCGCCAAATACCCCGCCAAATATTCCGCCAAATACTCCGCCAAATACTCCGCCAAATACTCCGCCGAATATTCCGCCAAATATTCCGCCTAATATTCCGCCAAATACTCCGCCAAATACTCCGCCAAATACTCCAAATACTCCGGCAAATACTCCGCCAAATACTCCGCCAAATACTCCGCCAAATACTCCGCCAAATACTCCGCCAAATGCTCCGCCAATTACTCCGCCAAATACTCCGCCAAATATTCCGCCAAATATTCCGCCAAATATTCCGCCAAATATTCCGCCAAAAATACTCCACCAAATACTCCGCCAAATATTCCGCCAAATTTTCCGCCAAATGTTCCGCCAAAAATACTCCGCCAAATACTCCGCCAAATACTCCGCCAAATACTCCACCAAATACTCCGCCAAATATTCTTTCAAATATTCCGCCAAATATTCCGCCAAAAATACTCCGCCAAATATTCCGCCAAAAATACTCCGCCAAATACTCCGCCAAATACTCCGCCAAATATTCCGCCAAATATTCCGCCATATATTCCGCCAAATATTCCGCCATATATTCCGCCAAATATATAGACTGGAATAGATATGACAAAATTATGAGGGGTTGATATTTGGGGTAGGTTCCGAGTTATTGAAGAGGTTTACATTGTCGATCTCATTTGATATCATGTATAAGTAAATGATAATTGAAAGGAAAATTGAATAATAAATGAAAGGAATTATTTAAAAAAAAAATTACATTTTTTTTTTAAATGTAAATTTTTCGTAAGTTTATGATCGAAAATGTGGAACTGTCCAATAGCTCAGAAGTAACCTTATGTCTCCCCACGCTACCTCATGTCCCCACGCTACTTTATGTCTCTCCATGCTACCTAATGTCTCCCCAAGCTACCTTATGTCCCCACGCTACCTTATGTCTCCCCACGCTACCTCATTTCTCCCCACGCTACCTCATGTCTCCCCACGCTACCTTATGTCCCTACGCTACCTCATGTCCCTACGCTACCTCAAGTCCCCACGATACCTTATGTCTCCCCACGATACCTTATGTCTCCTCACGCTACCTCATGTCCCCACGCTACCTCATGTCTCCCCACGCTACCTCATGTCCCCACGCTACCTTATGTCTCCCCACGCTACCTCATGTCTCCCCACGCTACCCCATGTCCCCACGCTACCTCAGGTCCCTACGCTACCTTATGTCCCCACGCTACCTTATGTCTCCCCACGCTACCTCATGTCCCCACGCTACCTTATGTCTCCCTTATGTCTCCCCACGCTACCTTATGTCTCCCCACGCTACCTCATGTCCCCACGCTACTTTATGTCTCTCCATGCTACCTAATGTCTCCCAAAGCTACCTTATGTCCCCACGCTACCTTATGTCTCCCCACGCTACCTCATTTCTCCCCACGCTACCTCATGTCTCCCCACGCTACCTTATGTCCCTACGCTACCTCATGTCCCTACGCTACCTCAAGTCCCCACGATACCTTATGTCTCCCCACGCTACCTTATGTCTCCTCACGCTACCTCATGTCCCCACGCTACCTCATGTCTCCCCACGCTACCTCATGTCCCCACGCTACCTTATGTCTCCCCACGCTACCTCATGTCTCCCCACGCTACCCCATGTCCCCACGCTACCTCATGTCCCTACGCTACCTTATGTCCCCACGCTACCTTATGTCTCCCCACGCTACCTCATGTCCCCACGCTACCTTATGTCTCCCTTATGTCTCCCCACGCTACCTCATGTCTCCCCACGCTACCCCATGTCCCCACGCTACCTCATGTCCCCACGCTACCTTATGTCCCCACGCTACCTTATGTCTCCCCACGCTACCTTATGTCCCCACGCTACCTTATATCTCCCCACGCTACCTTATGTCTCCCCACGCTACCTCATGTCCCCACGCTACCTTATGTCTCCCCACGCTACCTTATGTCTCCCCACGCTACCTCATGTCCCCACGCTACCTTATGTCTCCCCACGCTACCTCATGTCTCCCCAGGCTACCCCATGTCCCCACGCTACCTCAATTCCCCACGCTACCTTATGTCCCCACGCTACCTTATGTCTCCCCACGCTACCTCATGTCCCCACGCTACCTTATGTCTCCCTTATGTCTCCCCATGCTACCCCATGTCCCCACGCTACCTCATGTCCCCACGCTACCTCATGTCCCCACGCTACCTTATGTCTCCCCACGCTACCTTATGTCTCCTCACGCTACCTCATGTCCCCACGCTACCTTATGTCTCCCCACGCTACCTCATGTCCCCACGCTATCTCATGTCCCTACGCTACCTTATGTCCCCACGCTACCTTATGTCTCCCCCAATGACCGCCCCACGCTCCGCCCCACGCTACCTCATGTCTCCCCACGCTACCCCATGTCCCCACGCTACCTCATGTCCCTACGCTACCTTATGTCCCCACGCTACCTTATGTCTCCCGACGCTACCCCATGTCCCCACGCTACCTCATGTCCCCACGCTACCTTATGTCCCCACGCTACCTTATGTCTCCCCACGCTACCTTATGTCTCCCCACGCTACCTTATGTCTCCCCACGCTACCTCATGTCCCCACGCTACCTTATGTCTCCCCACGCTACCTCATGTCCCCACGCTACCTTATGTCTCCCCACGCTACCTCATGTCTCCCCACGCTACCCCATCTCCCCACGCTACCTCATGTCCCCACGCTACCTTATGTCTCCCCACGCTACCTCATGTCCCCACGCTACCTTATGTCTCCCTTATGTCTCCCCATGCTACCCCATGTCCCCACGCTACCTCATGTCCCCACGCTACCTTATGTCCCCACGCTACCTTATGTCTCCCCACGCTACCTCATGTCCCCACGCTACCTCATGTCCCCACGCTACCTTATGTCTCTCTTATGTCTCCCCACGCTACTTTATGTCTCCCCACGCTACCTCATTTCTCCCCACGCTACCTTATGTCCCCACGCTACCTAATGTCTCCCCACGCTACCTTATGTCTCCCCACGCTACCTTATGTCTCCCCACGCTACCTCATGTCCCCACGCTAATAATATTCCCATAATAATATTCCCATAATAATATTCCCATAATAATATTCCCATAATAATATTCCCATAATAATATTCCCATAATAATATTCCCATAATAAAATTCCCATAATAATATTCCCATAATAATATTCCCATAATAATATTCCCATAATAATATTCCCATAATAATATTCCCATAATAATATTCCTATAATAATATTCCGCCATATACTCCGCCATATACTCCGCCAAATATTCCGCCTAATATTCCGCCAAATACTCCGCCAAAAACTCCGCCATATACTCCGCCATATACTCCGCCAAATACCCCGCCAAATATTCCGCCAAATACTCCGCCAAATACTCCGCCAAATACTCCGCCGAATATTCCGCCAAATATTCCGCCTAATATTCCGCCAAATACTCCGCCAAATACTCCAAATACTCCGGCAAATACTCCGCCAAATACTCCGCCAAATACTCCGCCAAATACTCCGCCAAATGCTCCGCCAAATACTCCGCCAAATACTCCGCCAAATATTCCGCCAAATATTCCGCTAAATATTCCGCCAAATATTCCGCCAAAAATACTCCACCAAATACTCCGCCAAATATTCCGCCAAATTTTCCGCCAAATGTTCCGCCAAAAATACTCCGCCAAATACTCCGCCAAATACTCCGCCAAATACTCCACCAAATACTCCGCCAAATATTCTTTCAAATATTCCGCCAAATATTCCGCCAAAAATACTCCGCCAAATATTCCGCCAAAAATACTCCGCCAAATACTCCGCCAAATACTCCGCCAAATATTCCGCCAAATATTCCGCCATATATTCCGCCAAATATTCCGCCATATATTCCTTCAAATATATAGACTGGAATAGATATGACAAAATTATGAGGGGTTGATATTTGGGGTAGGTTCCGAGTTATTGAAGAGGTTTACATTGTCGATCTCATTTGATATCATGTATAAGTAAATGATAATTGAAATGAAAATTGAATAATAAATGAAAGGAATTATTTAAAAAAAAAATTACATTTTTTTTTAAATGTAAATTTTTCGTAAGTTTATGATCGAAAATGTGGAACTGTCCAATAGCTCAGAAGTAACCTTATGTCTCCCCACGCTACCTCATGTCTCCACGCTACTTTATGTCTCTCCATGCTACCTAATGTCTCCCCAAGCTACCTTATGTCCCCACGCTACCTTATGTCTCCCCACGCTACCTCATTTCTCCCCACGCTACCTCATGTCTCCCCACGCTACCTTATGTCCCTACGCTACCTCATGTCCCTACGCTACCTCAAGTCCCCACGATACCTTATGTCTCCCCACGATACCTTATGTCTCCTCACGCTACCTCATGTCCCCACGCTACCTCATGTCTCCCCACGCTACCTCATGTCCCCACGCTACCTTATGTCTCCCCACGCTACCTCATGTCTCCCCACGCTACCCCATGTCCCCACGCTACCTCATGTCCCTACGCTACCTTATGTCCCCACGCTACCTTATGTCTCCCCACGCTACCTCATGTCCCCACGCTACCTTATGTCTCCCTTATGTCTCCCCACGCTACCTCATGTCTCCCCACGCTACCCCATGTCCCCACGATACCTCATGTCCCCACGCTACCTTATGTCCCCACGCTACCTTATATCTCCCCACGCTACCTTATGTCTCCCCACGCTACCTTATGTCTCCCCACGCTACCTCATGTCCCCACGCTACCTCATGTCCCCACGCTACCTTATGTCCCCACGCTACCTTATGTCTCCCCACGCTACCTCATGTCCCCACGCTACCTTATGTCCCCACGCTACCTTATGTCTCCCCACGCTACCTCATGTCCCCACGCTACCTCATGTCCCCACGCTACCTTATGTCTCCCTTAAGTCTCCCCACGCTACCTTATGTCTCCCCACGCTACTTCATGTCCCCACGCTACCTTATGTCTCCCCACGCTACCTCATGTCTCCCCACGCTACCCACGCTACCTTATGTCCCCACGCTACCTTATGTCTCCCCACGCTACCTCATGTCCCCACGCTACTTTATGTCTCCCCACGCTACCTCATGTCTCCCCACGCTACTTTATGTCTCCCCACGCTACCTTATGTCCCCACGCTACCTTATGTCTCCCCACGCTACCTCATGTCCCCACGCTACCTTATGTCCCCACGCTACCTTATATCTCCCCACGCTACCTTATGTCTCCCCACGCTACCTTATGTCTCCCCACGCTACCTCATGTCCCCACGCTACCTCATGTCCCCACGCTACCTTATGTCCCCACGCTACCTTATGTCTCCCCACGCTACCTCATGTCCCCACACTACCTCATGTCCCCACGCTACCTTATGTCTCCCCACGCTACCTCATGTCTCCCTACGCTATCACATGTCCCCACGCTACCTAATGTTCCCACGCTACCTTATGTCCCCACGCTACCTTATGTCTCCCCACGCTACCTCATGTCCCCACGCTACCTTATGTCTCCCCACGCTACCTCATGTCCCCAAACTACCTTATGTCTCCCCACGCTACTTTATGTCTCCCCACGCTACCTCATGTCCCCACGCTACCTTATGTCTCCCCACGCTACCTTATGTCTCCCCACGCTACCTCATGTTCCCACGCTACCTTATGTCTCCCCACGCTACCTCATGTCCCCACGCTACCTTATGTCCCCACGCTACCTTATATCTCCCCACGCTACCTTATGTCTCCCCACGCTACCTTATGTCTCCCCACGCTACCTCATGTCCCCACGCTACCTCATGTCCCCACGCTACCTTATGTCCCCACGCTACCTTATGTCTCCCCACGCTACCTCATGTCCCCACACTACCTCATGTCCCCACGCTACCTTATGTCTCCCCACGCTACCTCATGTCTCCCTACGCTATCACATGTCCCCACGCTACCTAATGTTCCCACGCTACCTTATGTCCCCACGCTACCTTATGTCTCCCCACGCTACCTCATGTCCCCACGCTACCTTATGTCTCCCCACGCTACCTCATGTCCCCAAACTACCTTATGTCTCCCCACGCTACTTTATGTCTCCCCACGCTACCTCATGTCCCCACGCTACCTTATGTCTCCCCACGCTACCTTATGTCTCCCCACGCTACCTCATGTTCCCACGCTACCTTATGTCTCCCCACGCTACCTCATGTCCCCACGCTACCTTATGTCTCCCCACGCTACCTCATGTCTCCCCACGCTACCCCATGTCCCCACGCTACCTCATGTCCCCACGCTACCTTATGTCCCCACGCTACCTTATGTCTCCCCACGCTACCTCATGTCCCCACGCTACCTCATGTCCCCACGCTACCTTATGTCTCCCTTATGTCTCCCCACGCTACCTCATGTCTCCCCACGCTACCCCATGTCCCCACGCTACCTCATGTCCCCACGCTACCTTATGTCCCCACGCTACCTTATGTCTCCCCACGCTACCTCATGTCCCCACGCTACCTCATGTCCCCACGCTACCTTATGTCTCCCTTAAGTCTCCCCACGCTACCTTATGTCTCCCCACGCTACTTCATGTCCCCACGCTACATTATGTCTCCCCACGCTACCTCATGTCTCCCCACGCTACCCACGCTACCTTATGTCCCCACGCTACCTTATGTCTCCGCACGCTACCTCATGTCCCCACGCTACTTTATGTCTCCCCACGCTACCTCATGTCTCCCCACGCTACTTTATGTCTCCCCACGCTACCTTATGTCCCAACGCTACCTTATATCTCCCCACGCTACCTCATGTCCCCACGCTACCTTATGTCTCCCCACGCTACCTCATGTCCCCACGCTACTTTATGTCTCTCCATGCTACCTAATGTCTCCCCAAGCTACCTTATGTCCCCACGCTACCTTATGTCTCCCCACGCTACCTCATTTCTCCCCACGCTACCTCATGTCTCCCCACGCTACCTTATGTCCCTACGCTACCTCATGTCCCTACGCTACCTCAAGTCCCCACGATACCTTATGTCTCCCCACGCTACCTTATGTCTCCTCACGCTACCTCATGTCCCCACGCTACCTCATGTCTCCCCACGCTACCTCATGTCCCCACGCTACCTTATGTCTCCCCACGCTACCTCATGTCTCCCCACGCTACCCCATGTCCCCACGCTACCTCATGTCCCTACGCTACCTTATGTCCCCACGCTACCTTATGTCTCCCCACGCAACCTCATGTCCCCACGCTACCTTATGTCTCCCTTATGTCTCCCCACGCTACCTCATGTCTCCCCACGCTACCCCATGTCCCCACGCTACCTCATGTCCCCACGCTACCTTATGTCCCCACGCTACCTTATGTCTCCCCACGCTACCTTATGTCCCCACGCTACCTTATATCTCCCCACGATACCTTATGTCTCCCCACGCTACCTCATGTCCCCACGCTACCTCATGTCCCCACGCTACCTTATGTCTCCCCACGCTACCTTATGTCTCCCCACGCTACCTCATGTCCCCACGCTACCTTATGTCTCCCCACGCTACCTCATGTCTCCCCAGGCTACCCCATGTCCCCACGCTACCTCAATTCCCCACGCTACCTTATGTCCCCACGCTACCTTATGTCTCCCCACGCTACCTCATGTCCCCACGCTACCTTATGTCTCCCTTATGTCTCCCCATGCTACCCCATGTCCCCACGCTACCTCATGTCCCCACGCTACCTCATGTCCCCACGCTACCTTATGTCTCCCCACGCTACCTTATGTCTCCTCACGCTACCTCATGTCCCCACGCTACCTTATGTCTCCCCACGCTACCTCATGTCCCCACGCTATCTCATGTCCCTACGCTACCTTATGTCCCCCCGCTACCTTATGTCTCCCCCAATGACCGCCCCACGCTCCGCCCCACGCTACCTCATGTCTCCCCACGCTACCCCATGTCCCCACGCTACCTCATGTCCCTACGCTACCTTATGTCCCCACGCTACCTTATGTCTCCCCACGCTACCCCATGTCCCCACGCTACCTCATGTCCCCACGCTACCTTATGTCCCCACGCTACCTTATGTCTCCCCACGCTACCTTATGTCTCCCCACGCTACCTTATGTCTCCCCACGCTACCTCATGTCCCCACGCTACCTTATGTCTCCCCACGCTACCTCATGTCCCCACGCTACCTTATGTCTCTCCACGCTACCTCATGTCTCCCCACGCTACCCCATCTCCCCACGCTACCTCATGTCCCCACGCTACCTTATGTCTCCCCACGCTACCTCATGTCTCCACGCTACCTTATGTCTCCCTTATGTCTCCCCATGCTACCCCATGTCCCCACGCTACCTCATGTCCCCACGCTACCTTATGTCCCCACGCTACCTTATGTCTCCCCACGCTACCTCATGTCCCCACGCTACCTCATGTCCCCACGCTACCTTATGTCTCCCTTATGTCTCCCCACGCTACTTTATGTCTCCCCACGCTACCTCATGTCCCCACGCTACCTCATTTCTCCCCACGCTACCTTATGTCCCCACGCTACCTAATGTCTCCCCACGCTACCTTATGTCTCCTCACGCTACCTTATGTCTCCCCACGCTACCTCATGTCCCCACGCTAATAATATTCCCATAATAATATTCCCATAATAATATTCCCATAATAATATTCCCATAATAATATTCCCATAATAATATTCCCATAATAAAATTCCCATAATAATATTCCCATAATAATATTCCCATAATAATATTCCCATAATAATATTCCCATAATAATATTCCCATAATAATATTCCGCCATATACTCCGCCATATACTCCGCCATATACTCTGCCAAATATTCCGCCTAATATTCCGCCAAATACTCCGCCAAAAACTCCGCCATATACTCCGCCATATACTCCGCCAAATACTCCGCCAAATATTCCGCCAAATACTCCGCCAAATACTCCGCCAAATACTCCGCCGAATATTCCGCCAAATATTCCGCCTAATATTCCGCCAAATACTCCGCCAAATACTCCGCCAAATACTCAGCCAAATACTCCAAATACTCCGGCAAATACTCCGCCAAATACTCCGCCAAATACTCCGCCAAATACTCCGCCAAATACTCCACCAAATACTCCGCCAATTGCTCCGCCAAATACTCCGCCAAATACTCCGCCAAATACTCCGCCAAATATTCCGCCAATTATTCCGCCAAATATTCCGCCAAATATTCCGCCAAAAATACTCCGCCAAATACTCCGCCAAATATCCCGCCAAATTTTCCGCCAAATGTTCCGCCAAAAATACTCCGCCAAATACTCCGCCAAATACTCCGCCAAATACTCCACCAAATACTCCGCCAAATATTCTGCCAAATATTCCGCCAAATATTCCGCCAAAAATACTCCGCCAAATATTCCGCCAAAAATACTCCGCCAAATACTCCGCCAAATACTCCGCCAAATATTCCGCCAAATATTCCGCCATATATTCCGCCAAATATTCCGCCATATATTCCGCCAAATATATAGACTGGAATAGATATGACAAAATTATGAGGGGTTGATATTTGGGGTAGGTTCCGAGTTATTGAAGAGGTTTACATTGTCGATCTCATTTGATATCATGTATAAGTAAATGATAATTGAAATGAAAATTGAATAATAAATGAAAGGAATTATTTAAAAAAAAAATTACATTTTTTTTAAATGTTTATTTTTCGTAAGTTTATGATCGAAAATGTGGAACTGTCCAATAGCTCAGAAGTAACCCACTACTCTTTTTTGAAATATTTATATATTTAAAGAACTTTGAGTATAAAATAAACTTCTTAAATTGAGTTTTACAAAGAATTTACAATTTGAAAATATTAACGAAATATTAATTCAATATCGAAGATTTTGTTCCGTAGAGTAAAAGTTTGATCTTCCAAAGTGTTCTCCGATGTATTGGCAAAAAAAGTTAAAAACTATCGAGAGAACGTTCTAGATACAGTGAATAAAATAATATAGACTGTGAATATAGTGTTGTTTTATGAATATATAACGTTTTTAATTTATTTATTATAGAATTAATTTTTTTTATTCATAAACACTTTTTTCATCTATTTAGCTAATTTATTTATTGGCATTTTCGATATATTTGATTATAATCTAAATGATGATGTAAACAAGAAATTTAATGAATAATTAAATTAAGGATTATTAATTAAAAAAGGATAAACAAATAATAATTGTTTTCATTAATTCAATTATTTTCCATAAATTTAGTAATTAATTATATAATAACACGAAGCATCTAAATTCTAAAATATAAATTTATATCATTTCAACAACACTGTCCACACGAACAAGTTTATAATTAGTTTAGATTCCCTCCAATATTCCGCCAAATATTCCCATAATATTCCCATAATAATATTCTTATAATAATATTCCCATAATAATATTCCCATAATAATATTCCCATAATAATATTCCCATAATAATATTCCCATAATAATATTCCCATAATAATATTCCCATAATAATATTCCCATAATAATATTCCCATAATAATATTCCCATAATAATATTCCGCCTAATATTCCGCCAAATACTCCGCCAAATACTCCGCCATATACTCCGCCATATACTCCGCCAAATACTCCGCCAAATATTCCGCCAAATACTCCGCCAAATATTCCGCCAAATACTCCGCCAAATACTCCGCCAAATACTCCGCCGAATATTCCGCCAAATATTCCGCCTAATATTCCGCCAAATACTCCGCCAAAAACTCCGCCATATACTCCGCCATATACTCCGCCAAATACTCCGCCAAATATTCCGCCAAATACTCCGCCAAATACTCCGCCAAATACTCCGCCGAATATTCCGCCAAATATTCCGCCTAATATTCCGCCAAATACTCCGCCAAATACTCCGCCATATACTCCGCCATATACTCCGCCAAATACTCCGCAAAATATTCCGCCAAATACTCCGCCAAATTCTCCGGCAAATACTCCAAATACTCCGGCAAATACTCCGCCAAATACTCCGCCAAATACTCCGCCAAATACTCCGCCAAATACTCCGCCAAATACTCCGCCAAATACTCCGCCAAATATTCCGCCAAATATTCCGCCAAATATTCCGCCAAATATTCCGCCAAAAATACTCCGCCAAATACTCCGCCAAAATTCCGCCAAATTTTCCGCCAAATGTTCCGCCAAAAATACTCCGCCAAATACTCCGCCAAATACTCCGCCAAATACTCCACCAAATACTCCGCCAAATATTCTGCCAAATATTCCGCCAAAATACTCCGCCAAATATTCCGCCAAAAATACTCCGCCAAATACTCCGCCAAATACTCCGCCAAATATTCCGCCAAATATTCCGCCATATATATATTCCGCCAAATATTCCGCCATATATATATTCCGCCAAATATATAGACTGGAATAGATATGACAAAATTATGAGGGGTTGATATTTGGGGTAGGTTCCGAGTTATTGAAGAGGTTTACATTGTCGATCTCATTTGATATCATGTATAAGTAAATGATAATTGAAATGAAAATTAAATAATAAATGGAAGGAATTATTTAAAAAAAAAAATTACATTTTTTTTTTAAATGTTTATTTTTCGTAAGTTTATGATCGAAAATGTGGAACTGTCCAATTGCTCAGAAGTAACCCACTAATCTTTTTTTGAAATATTTATATATTTAAAGAACTTTGAGTATAAAATAAACTTCTTAAATTGAGTTTTACAAAGAATTTACAGTTTGAAAATATTAACGAAATATTAATTCAATATCGAAGATTTTGTTCCGTAGAGTAAAAGTTTGAACTTCCAAAGTGTTCTCCGATGTATTGGCAAAAAAAGTTAAAAACTATCGAGAGAACGTTCTAGATACAGTGAATAAAATAATATAGACTGTGAATATAGTGTTGTTTTATGAATATATAACGTTTTTAATTTATTTATTATAGAATTAATTTTTTTTATTCATAAACACTTTTTTCATCTATTTAGCTAATTTATTTATTGGCATTTTCGATATATTTGATTATAATCTAAATGATGATGTAAACAAGAAATTTAATGAATAATTAAATTAAGGATTATTAATTAAAAAAGGATAAACAAATAATAATTGTTTTCATTTATTCAATTATTTTCCCTAAATTTAGTAATTAATTATATAATAACACGAAGCATCTAAATTCTAAAATATAAATTTATATCATTTCAACAACACTGTCCACACGAACAAGTTTATAATTAGTTTAGATTCCCTCCAATATTCCGCCAAATATTCCCATAATATTCCCATAATAATATTCCCATAATAATATTCCCATAATAATATTCCCATAATAATATTCCCATAATAATATTCCCATAATAATAATATTCCCATAATAATATTCCGCCTAATATTCCGCCAAATACTCCGCCAAATACTCCGCCATATACTCCGCCATATACTCCGCCAAATACTCCGCCAAATATTCCGCCAAATACTCCGCCAAATACTCCGCCAAATGTTCCGCCAAATACTCCGCCAAATACTCCGCCAAATACTCCGCCAAATACTCCGCCAAATACTCCGCCAAATATTCCGCCAAATATTCCGCCAAAAATACTCCAAATACTCCGCCAAATACTCCGCCAAATACTCCGCCAAATACTCCGCCAAATATTTCGCCAAATATTCCGCCAAATATTCCGCCAAATACTCCGCCAAATACTCCGCCAAATACTCCGCCAAATACTCCGCCAAATACTCCGCCAAATACTCCGCCAAATACTCCGCCAAATATTCCGCCAAATATTCCGCCAAATATTCCGCCAAAAATACTCCGCCAAATACTCCGCCAAATATTCCGCCAAATTTTCCGCCAAATGTTCCGCCAAAAATACTCCGCCAAATACTCCGCCAAAAACTCCGCCAAATACTCCACCAAATACTCCGCCAAATATTCTGCCAAATATTCCGCCAAAAATACTCCGCCAAATATTCCGCCAAAAATACTCCGCCAAATACTCCGCCAAATACTCCGCCAAATATTCCGCCAAATATTCCGCCATATATATATTCCGCCAGATATATAGACTGGAATAGATATGACAAAATTATGAGGGGTTGATATTTGGGGTAGGTTCCGAGTTATTGAAGAGGTTTACATTGTCGATCTCATTTGATATCATGTATAAGTAAATGATAATTGAAATGAAAATTAAATAATAAATGGAAGGAATTATTTAAAAAAAAAAATTACATTTTTTTTTTAAATGTTTATTTTTCGTAAGTTTATGATCGAAAATGTGGAACTGTCCAATTGCTCAGAAGTAACCCACTACTCTTTTTTTGAAATATTTATATATTTAAAGAACTTTGAGTATAAAATAAACTTCTTAAATTGAGTTTTACAAAGAATTTACAGTTTGAAAATATTAACGAAATATTAATTCAATATCGAAGATTTTGTTCCGTAGAGTAAAAGTTTGAACTTCCAAAGTGTTCTCCGATGTATTGGCAAAAAAAGTTAAAAACTATCGAGAGAACGTTCTAGATACAGTGAATAAAATAATATAGACTGTGAATATAGTGTTGTTTTATGAATATATAACGTTTTTTATTTATTTATTATAGAATTAATTTTTTTTATTCATAAACACTTTTTTCATCTATTTAGCTAATTTATTTATTGGCATTTTCGATATATTTGATTATAATCTAAATGATGATGTAAACAAGAAATTTAATGAATAATTAAATTAAGGATTATTAATTAAAAAAGGATAAACAAATAATAATTGTTTTCATTTATTCAATTATTTTCCCTAAATTTAGTAATTAATTATATAATAACACGAAGCATCTAAATTCTAAAATATAAATTTATATCATTTCAACAACACTGTCCACACGAACAAGTTTATAATTAGTTTAGATTCCCTCCAATATTCCGCCAAATATTCCCATAATATTCCCATAATAATATTCCCATAATAATATTCCCATGATAATATTCCCATAATAATATTCCCATAATAATATTCCCATAATAATATTCCCAAAATAATATTCCCATAATAATAATATTCCCATAATAATATTCCGCCTAATATTCCGCCAAATACTCCGCCAAATACTCCGCCATATACTCCGCCATATACTCCGCCAAATACTCCGCCAAATATTCCGCCAAATACTCCGCCAAATACTCCGCCAAATGTTCCGCCAAATGTTCCGCCAAATACTCCGCCAAATAATCCGCCAAATACTCCGCCAAATACTCCGCCAAATATTCCGCCAAATATTCCGCCAAATATTCCGCCAAAAATACTCCAAATACTCCGCCAAATACTCCGCCAAATACTCCGCCAAATACTCCGCCAAATATTCCGCCAAATATTCCGCCAAATATTCCGCCAAATACTCCGCCAAATACTCCGCCAAATACTCCGCCAAATATTCCGCCAAATATTCCGCCATATATATATTCCGCCAAATATATAGACTGGAATAGATATGACAAAATTATGAGGGGTTGATATTTGGGGTAGGTTCCGAGTTATTGAAGAGGTTTACATTGTCGATCTCATTTGATATCATGTATAAGTAAATGATAATTGAAATGAAAATTAAATAATAAATGGAAGGAATTATTTAAAAAAAAAATTACATTTTTTTTTCTAAATGTTTATTTTACGTAAGTTTATGATCGAAAATGTGGAACTGTCCAATAGCTCAGAAGTAACCCACTACTCTTTTTTTGAAATATTTATATATTTAAAGAACTTTGAGTATAAAATAAACTTCTTAAATTGAGTTTTACAAAGAATTTACAGTTTGAAAATATTAACGAAATATTAATTCAATATCGAAGATTTTGCTCCGTAGAGTAAAAGTTTGAACTTCCAAAGTGTTCTCCGATGTATTGGCAAAACAAGTTAAAAACTATCGAGAGAACGTACTAGATACAGTGAATAAAATAATATAGACTGTGAATATAGTGTTGTTTTATGAATATATAACGTTTTTAATTTATTTATTATAGAATTAATTTTTTTTATTCATAAACACTTTTTTCATCTATTTAGCTAATTTATTTATTGGCATTTTCGCTATATTTGATTATAATCTAAATGATGATGTAAACAAGAAATTTAATGAATAATTAAATTAAGGATTATTAATTAAAAAAGGATAAACAAATAATAATTGTTTTCATTTATTTAATTATTTTCCCTAAATTTAGTAATTAATTATATAATAACACGAAGCATCTAAATTCTAAAATATAAATTTATATCATTTCAACAACACTGTCCACACGAACAAGTTTATAATTAGTTTAGATTCCCTCCAATATTCCGCCAAATATTCCCATAATATTCCCATAATAATATTCCCATAATAATATTCCCATAATAATATTCCCATAATAATATTCCCATAATAATATTCCCATAATAATAATATTCCCATAATAATATTCCGCCTAATATTCCGCCAAATACTCCGCCAAATACTCGCCATATACTCCGCCATATACTCCGCCAAATACTCCGCCAAATATTCCGCCAAATACTCCGCCAAATACTCCGCCAAATGTTCCGCCAAATACTCCGCCAAATACTCCGCCAAATACTCCGCCAAATACTCCGCCAAATACTCCGCCAAATATTCCGCCAAATATTCCGCCAAAAATACTCAAAATACTCCGCCAAATACTCCGCCAAATACTCCGCCAAATACTCCGCCAAATATTTCGCCAAATATTCCGCCAAATATTCCGCCAAATACTCCGCCAAATACTCCGCCAAATACTCCGCCAAATACTCCGCCAAATACTCCGCCAAATACTCCGCCAAATACTCCGCCAAATATTCCGCCAAATATTCCGCCAAATATTCCGCCAAATATTCCGCCAAAAATACTCCGCCAAATACTCCGCCAAATATTCCGCCAAATTTTCCGCCAAATGTTCCGCCAAAAATACTCCGCCAAATACTCCGCCAAATACTCCGCCAAATACTCCGCCAAATACTCCACCAAAATACTCCGCCAAATATTCTGCCAAATATTCCGCCAAAAATACTCCGCCAAATATTCCGCCAAAAATACTCCGCCAAATACTCCGCCAAATACTCCGCCAAATATTCCGCCAAATATTCCGCCATATATATATTCCGCCAAATATATAGACTGGAATAGATATGACAAAATTATGAGGGGTTGATATTTGGGGGTAGGTTCCGAGTTATTGAAGAGGTTTACATTGTCGATCTCATTTGATATCATGTATAAGTAAATGATAATTGAAAAGAAAATTAAATAATAAATGGAAGGAATTATTTAAAAAAAAAAATTACATTTTTTTTTTAAATGTTTATTTTTCGTAAGTTTATGATCGAAAATGTGGAACTGTCCAATTGCTCAGAAGTAACCCACTACTCTTTTTTTGAAATATTTATATATTTAAAGAACTTTGAGTATAAAATAAACTTCTTAAATTGAGTTTTACAAAGAATTTACAGTTTGAAAATATTAACGAAATATTAATTCAATATCGAAGATTTTGTTCCGTAGAGTAAAAGTTTGAACTTCCAAAGTGTTCTCCGATGTATTGGCAAAAAAAGTTAAAAACTATCGAGAGAGAACGTTCTAGATACAGTGAATAAAATAATATAGACTGTGAATATAGTGTTGTTTTATGAATATATAACGTTTTTAATTTATTTATTATAGAATTAATTTTTTTTATTCATAAACACTTTTTTCATCTATTTAGCTAATTTATTTATTGGCATTTTCGATATATTTGATTATAATCTAAATGATGATGTAAAACAAGAAATTTAATGAATAATTAAATTAAGGATTATTAATTAAAAAAGGATAAACAAATGATAATTGTTTTCATTTATTCAATTATTTTCCCTAAATTTAGTAATTAATTATATAATAACACGAAGCATCTAAATTCTAAAATATAAATTTATATCATTTCAACAACACTGTCCACACGAACAAGTTTATAATTAGTTTAGATTCCCTCCAATATTCCGCCAAATATTCCCATAATATTCCCATAATAATATTCCCATAATAATATTCCCATAATAATATTCCCATAATAATATTCCCATAATAATATTCCCATAATAATATTCCCATAATAATATTCCCATAATAATAATATTCCCATAATAATATTCCGCCTAATATTCCGCCAAATACTCCGCCAAATACTCCGCCATATACTCCGCCATATACTCC